>VDFB02347045.1:243599-300310 GCA_007258455.2 Sequoia sempervirens
TGACAATTTCAAATTTAACGATATTTAATTGATTGGGTGGTTTAAATTTTTTAGTCCTTGGTTTTAATTCAAAGGTCTCATGTCCTTAGCATCAAGCACTTAGATGGAAAGTGATGTGAGACACTTGCTTCCCTAAATAGGTGGCACTACCCTTGATTGTCACTTGCTCGTTGCTCCATGAGTAGCGCAGGCCTTTAAACTCTACATAACACTTAATACTTATGTAGACAGTCACGTAGTGACTAGGAGCCATCCCCCAAGGGGTTGATCTATTGTCCTAGGTGCCCAAATTGGGTAATTTTTTCCTTGGGCCATATCTTGCAAAGTAGGAGTCGGCTTTTTTGCAAACGAGATATCAGCAAAAAGTTGGTTTCATGTACTTTGCAATCATACAAGTCATTCTGCAAGGATTTTATGTAGGAATATTTTATTACCAACTAAAGTGTTTTTTCTCTTTTGGACCTCCAAGCTCATAAATTTTCACCAGTTTATTCGTTTTTTGTGACTCCAATGGCAATTGAAAGGTATTCAAGTTCACACAATTTTTCTAGATTCATCCCCAAGTATTATTTATTTGCTTTTTTCATATTTGACATCTTCACTTATTACTTAGACATACTATCTCGTAGAGAAGTTTTTTTTGTAGGGGGACTTAATTTGCAGTTGTGCTTCATATTTGGGAGGTATCACATAAGTTTGTTTTAGATATTTGTCTATTTTGTACTCTTGGTACTTGTCGAACTAATGGTTGAACCAAATTTTGAGGTTCTAACTCCTCATAATTATCACACATGGAAGGTGAAAATGAAAAGATTGTTTTGGTCTTAAGGGTTTGTGGTCTACCTTGGGGGACCATCAACCTAATTATACCAAGAAATATGAAATATTTTCTCATAGGAAAAAATGTGATGAGGCTATGGGATTGATTGTTATGCATGTTTCTGACAATTTTTCTTCCATATTGAGGAATGTACTACTCATAGGTAGGTATGGGATAAGTTTAAGGATTTCTTTGGTTCAGTTAGTGAGGTTCATGCTATGCAATTCGAGGTAGAATTGGCATCACTTTCCATAGATTTATTTCCTACCATTGAAGACTATTTGGTAAAATTTAAATCATTAAGGTATCAATTGGTTGGTTGTGGTAAGGATAAAACTGATAAGGAATGCATATCCATGATTTTTTCTAAATTGAATGGTTCATTTTCGTACTTCTCTACCTCCTTTTATTCTACAATGGATGGATTAGGTGATTCATTTGTCATGCCTTATTTTGAGATTTTTTTTGATAGATTGAACAAGGAACAAACTAAACTTAGTCAACTTGATACACACTCTAAGAATCAAGAATTGATTACATCATCACCTAAAGGTAAATGAAAGAAGTTCAGTCTGAACCTAAGGAAAAAACTTGTGATACACCCATCTATCCTAGAGAGGATAAAACTAAGAAGGAGAAACCCAAATGTGGTTAATGTAACAAACCTAGGCATGGTGAACATAATTTATATAAGAAAGAGTTAGATGGAGTGAGGCAAATTTTAAAGAAACATAACATTTCTTTCCCTTCTAAATCTACAAGTTCCCCTTCTTCTTCTTCACAACCCTCTACATCCACACATTCAGATCATCTGGTAATGATAATGGAAGTGATAAGGTAAAATATCATAAGATGAAAGGTAAAGCTCTTATTGTAACTAAATTTGAAGAGTGTGTTGGATGGATTCTTTATTTTAGAGCTTCCAATCACATGACATGTTCACCAAATCATTTTTTTAAAATTTGAGTGTTCCCTTACAACTAAGATATTGATGGATAATAGTAAGTACATGGTTGATTTTTGAAAATGAGATGTTGATATGGGTATAGGGACCTTTAGTAATGTCTTCTATATTCCTAAGCTTTCCAATAATCTTCTCTCTATATATAAAATTATAGATAGTTGTACAAGTAATCCTATTGACTTCACTCCAAATTCAGTATTCATTTGAGATTTGCATGCTAGGAAGCTTGTTGCAATGGGAAAGGATGATCATATTTCCAATATTTATGTTTTTTCACATTTTCTTCTACTGTTGATGAGGATTCTATTGATCCTTCTCCTGCATAAAGCGTGGGTAGTTGTTATGAGATTCATATTGGTCACTTGAACCTTTTTGTTAAGGTTCAACCTTCTTCATATTTGAGTGTTGATTTCTAGGACTTCATATGAGTAGGATATCTTTTCTTTTCTAGATTTGTCTTTGCATTATGGTTTCATGATAGGTATATCAAATTTGGTTTGTCATTCTTCTTCTACAAATTTGGATGACATATTTCAAGAGTTCTCTCTCCTCTTTGATCACACATCTTCTTTGAAGGTTACTCCTAAGTTTCCACATCCTTTATCTTCTTCCTTGATTGGGGTCACACCAAATTTTGTTGAGACATATTCGGGGACAATTGATTTATATTCAAAAATATCATTCATGAGTCTTCTTATCTCTTGCTTCTTCATGGATATGAGGTTTCTTCAATATCAACAGTTGGATTTATTTCTCCCCAAGGGGAGACATGTTTTTTGTAGGCATTGAATTATCTTTTGTCTTCAAACATTCTTTAGTGGTTGTGGAGCTACTTCATTATGGGGAGGCTATGCGATCTCTTTATTTCCATATTATGGGGAGGATTTGTAATTTATATCTATGATGGATGTTGTACTTGGGAGGTATCATGGAGTCCTCCATATTTCATCACTTGATTATATCTTTTCTCTCTTTTGGAGAAGGGTTTTTTCCCATGTGGTTTTTCCCTTTTTCTCTATTTTTGAGAGGTTGCATTTGCATTTGTACATGGGTACCTCGCATGGCCTCATATCTAGGACCCATGTTTGCATCATTTGCATAATAATTGCTTCTCCCTAAGTTGCACTTAAGGGGGGTGTTGGTGTAAATAGGTAATTTTCCTAACTAGTTATTAGGGGTTCATATTTACATGTTAAGTCCACTTAGGTCTTATGCATATTTCTAGAAGCTTTAAGTTGTTTAGATAAGATTTTATCTTTTTAGATTTTATTTAATATTAGAGCCTTAGGTCATTTAATGATGACTCATGTAATTTAATAATGACACAAGTCATTTAATGTTTTGCATTTGGTGCTTTATCTCACCTCGTATATATGAGAAAGGTCATTGTACATTTTTGTAACATACCTCATCATCATGTTTGATAGATCTTAATATCAAGCAAACTCATTTCTTGCATACTCTCACATGTAGAAGGTTTCCATTATTTTTGCGAGTGGTCTTTGGCATAGATATAATTTTCAGCTCCTACAAACTTGTGGTGGATACCATCATTAGAGTTAGTGTCCTCAACAAGTCAATGGCAATGTCCTCAAAAATTTAGAGTTAGTTTCCTCTAAAAGGTACTAAGAACCAAGGCTTATTTTTTGTCATGGAAAAGAAGAAACAAAACTGCCATAGTAAAAATCCAAGATAAGCTTTATTATACAATTGACACTAAACTTGAAAATCTTGGAGTTATTGGTAACTTTCTCTTATAAATTATTAAGTAAATTTAATGTACCTTATGTCATTTAACAAAAAGAAATAGTGGTATAGTTTGGGTCAAAAAAAATTCAAACTATACATTTCTATCTAAGGAATGATAAACATGAAATAAGAGCTTTATGGGCCATGTCTTTCATAATTTTGTGGAAAAACTTTCCTAAGTGTTCCTTGATTGAAATATATTTTATTCTAAGAAAATGAAGGAACAATATCATCATCTTTGGATCATGTTGTAATATCTAAAAAGGTACCAACTTTGTGGGAAATTGCCAAACTATTCATTCTTCCAAACCAAGATTTATAATATTTGACACGTTCCAATAGTTGAAGGTATATTGGTGGATTATTCAAACATCCAATTGAGATTAAAATTCCATACCCCTATGAGTATAAACAAAGCCTATATTTTAATGGGGTTTGTTGGCTATTATGATTGATTTATAGAGAAAAAAAATTGTGAACCATAAAAAATTTTATGAAAGGGGTGAAAGCTAGAGTAGATATCTAATTATGAATTATTCTTTCAATATCTTAAGGAATCCTTGAACAAAGTTCCCATTCTATAGGAATTGGACCTTGAGAAATATTTCACTATGTGGAAAAATTCCTTCATGGATAGTTTAGGTGGTGTGCTTATGTATTATGGGTGAGGCATCACCCACAAATCAAGAAAGTTGAAGGGCAGTGAGAAAAACTACACCACCAACAACCATGAACAAGAGGAATTGGTTCTTTTGTTGAAAATCCAAACACATTATTGGATGGGGATACCTTTGGAGCTATTAACTAACTACATGGGTTTAGGATACATATTATCTCAATTAGATACTATTTCTAAGTAGTGAGGGTTACTAGAATTCCCTAGTAATTATGAAGGAAAATAAAAAAAGGTAGTGGAAACACTTAATAGAAGATTCATGTGAAGAGCTACCTCTCAAGTTGGAATATATGTGAATGGATTATATTGAGTATTGTAGGGAGATGGGTTTTATTATTTAATACTATCAAATTTTCCACTTAAGTTTGAATCTTCAAATTAAGGATTCGATAATGAAGGCCTAATGTGATTCCAAGGTCACTTATATGTTCCATCTGAAGGTGGATTAAGATAAATTACTCTTGAAGAATTATATGTTTCTCTTATTGTGATGACAACATGCCCTAGTTCATTTCAAACCAAGGAGCCACTTTCAAACTTTGAGTTCTAGTAAAAAAATATTCATTTGTGTTCTTCAATTTTGAAGCATTAAGTGGTTATTTTTCATAGCACAGGGGCCTCCTCCTCAGGAACAAGGGACTTCTCAACCAATCCCACTTCCACAAACACTATAGGACCAACCTCGTTAGCCCTTAGGACAACTAACGCCACCTGTAAGGAATCCAAAGCCAAAGAAAGAGCTCTAACTTGAGCATCAGAAACATCCTTAAAAGAAACAACCTTCTCCACAACCTACTCCAAAGTGGTACACAACTCAACAAAATTTCCAACAATAGCCATAGAGTTACCACCAAGATCCAACTCACCAGCCCCCACTTCATCTACAAATCGATGAGAAAGACCAACTTCACCAAAGCATCCATTAATTAGAGCACTTGAGGCACCAGTATTAGGACACCTCCCACCTCCCTCCACATCTTTGAAGAAGGAATGGGATCCTTCTAAGGAGCTGAGACCTTTTGAGGAGGCTGCTTAGGCTTCAACGAACATTTTTTCACCCAATGACCCACCTTCTTATAGTGAAAGTAGGAAAAAGGAATAGATTCAAACTCAACATCTTGGTCCCACACACCCATCTTTGAATTAATCTTGATAGAAGCCATAAAATCAGTGGATTGATCCATAATCACACAAAATCAGGCATACACTAGACGTTTCCTCCAAGAAATCAAAGGATCAATGGATAACATACACTCAAAGGTACTAGAAATACCTTTGAAGACTTGCTCATCCCAAAATTCTAGAGGAATGCCAAAAAAACGCACCCACACAAGCGTTGAATCAAAAGAACAAGAGCTCGGATTGAAACCAGCTTCCCATTTCTTTAGGACCAAAGTAGATTTACCAATCAACCGCGAACCCCCCACAAGAACCTTCAAAAGGTATTCTTCACAGGTAAAAGAAAATGAGAAGAAACCTTTAGGAAGAGTAGCCACCTCAACTTGGCCTTTCAGATGCCAACAATTCAAGGATAGGTTATGAACTAGATCTATATACAGACGAGGGCCCAAAAATTTACCCACCAGTGAAAGATCTATTGACTGGACAACCTTCTCAATAATACAATCAAGCACAGAGATAGAATAATCACCAGCTGAGGGGTTAGCATAGAAGTCTACTGGAGGAGAAGAACTCTTGTCCTTAGGCTTCAAACCAAAAATATTTGACAATATTTTCCCATCCAAAGAGACGTCATCACCCCTTCGACCATCTGCAACATCCCCAAAAACGGGAACCTTAGGAGCAACAAAAAGAGACCCCACCTTACCAAGGGAAGTACCATTAGGAACTGGATAGGAAGAGACCAAAAGCACCTTCATAGTAACCAACAGAGATGACCTGCAAGTAGTCCCATCTGTCAGACATCCGTCTGACACACCCTTAGCATCAGAAAGACCACCGCCATTAATGCTAGCTAGAGAAATAGGGTTTCCCGCCTTCAAAGAATTTGAAAAATTCTCACCACCACCTAGAGAGAGTGCAACACCACCTGACAACAACTACATCCTTTTTTTAAAACCCCAAATTAAATTTCTTGGTTTTGTTATTATGATTGAGTGCATTCAATTTTTTATGATTTGTTTTCCCTAGGTTATGATTGTCATGGTTTTCTTCTCTAGTTTGATCTCCCATTTTTGTTTATTCCTTGAACTTTAAATTTTTTTCTTAAGCCATTTGTTACAATTCTTTTGAGTCCATCTTTCTAGAGCTCTACACCATATTATTTTAATATTATAAATTTTTAGTTTTACTAGACCTTGGCTAAGGTTATTTTCCTTTTAGTAATAATTTTAAGAGATCCATGTAGGTGCATTTAAGTTATTTTTATGTTTGAGGTCATTTCCAAATTTGAAAGCCATTTAAATTCAAGAAACCTAGACCCTAGGATAATAGTTAATAAAGTTCAAGTGAGTTTAGATCCATTATCATTTCAAAATGAATGAAAGAAGTTTTTTCAAAAAATTTATTACTCTTGAGATTCCAAATTTTCTAATCTTTCAAATATAGTTAATTTAATTTTAGGCTCACTTTTTCCTTGAGTTATTTTTTTGGATTTACAACCAAGAAATGGATATTCTAAGTGAAAAAAATGGGTGGCCTTGTTACTTTCTCCTTGGAAATGTTCATGTGAATTTGGGTAAATAGGAGCTAGATCTATCCCTAGTGTGTAAATGATTAGTGAATATCTTTATCCAAAAAAGTAAATAATTGTGCAATGAATTAATATTTTCTCTCTTGGTTGAATAGAAAATTAGTTGCTATGATCTCTAGTTTGTGATAGGTGTTTTGGCTGCAAGTGATTTCTAGGATCTGTGGGGTTCACTATCAACTCCAACATGGTATCAGAGCACTAGATATGTGACTTCTTGTCTGAATTTTGAGAGATCCAACCTTGAGGGAAAAATTTACTCATCCTAGGATGAAACATGCATCATTGAGTAGAACGACCAAAAACCTAAGGATCACTTGTTTCATCAAATTTGGAAAAGTAGAAAAAAATGAAAAAAATAGTAGCAGGGACCTTTGTACAAAAATCCATATGGTTTTGCGAATCCATACGGTTGTATGGATCCATATGGCCCCTATTGTGTTGATTTCCCCACCTATGCACACAGGTACATGGGCATTAAAAATCTATATTTTTAAAAAGATTGTTTTCTTGCAGAAATTTAAAAAAAATTGTAAAAGATTTTTTTTCTAATTTAAAAAAAAAAAGAAAAAGGAAAAAAATTGGGCCTACTAATATAGGGTACATGATACCCTATCGATTACAATAGCCTGCCAAATAGCAAGGCCCACGTGGCTCTTCCGATAGGGCCATCAACCCTTGTTGGCGGGCCCAACCTATCATGATGACCACATTCAAAGAGTTCCTCGACAACCCATTGTAATCAGCAATGCAAAACAACAGTCAGTCAGTCATCAAAAAACCAATGACCAACGATAATTCTAGCGATGAGGATCGAAATATTTCGATCCTCTAGAATATTCTCCTTTCTTGACCACACGCTTGCGATGGAATATTTTGTTAGTAATTGCATATTTTGGGCTCTTCAATAGTATATTTTGGTGAATATTTTTCTCGAATAAAGAGCATATTCAAGGAATATTTTGTGCTGACATCATCATACAAATGACCATCTTTTCCCCCCTTCTAGCCCTATTTTTTCCCTAAAGGAGCATTTTTTTTCTTTTTGGCATAACTTGGGCATACAGTGTTGAAATCAGGCAAACAAGATATCATCAAAAAGCTAGTTTTGAGCACTTTCTAGTGGTGCAAATATCATAATTAGAGTTTGACGTTGGTTTATTTTATGCTCAGTCAAAGCCAAATCTTCATTTTTTCTCCTAAGCTCATAATTTTTTTCTCGTATCTTTGATTTTCATGATTCCAACAGTGTTGGAAAGGTATTTCAGATCTCTTCTAATCTATCCATGCAATTTTTCTAAAATCTACCCAATGTAATTTTAAAATTTTTTTGTGTGATTTCACATTTATGTCAAGTACTTGGATGCCTTGGAACCTAGAAAGGATTTGTTTCCATGAGATGACTTCATTTGATCTTCTTTATATGTAATGAGGTCATTAACCTCTGATTTTATCATTTGAGAAAGTATCATAGGTTTTTTTGTTCATCCTTTTGTAGTCATCCTAGCAAAGGATAACTATGACTCTTGGTGAAATGACATTCTGACACATCTTAGGTAGCTCAATCTTTTTCCTTATCTATATGGACTCATACCTACACAAGACACACTAGGGAGTTATTCAGAATGGGGTATTATCTATGATCATGCTGTAGGGGTTATTTGTTCTATTGTTGATCTTGACACTATGTGTGTTGTATCGGACATTGATTGTCCCCACACACTTTGGACTTTTCTTTGGGAGATCCATCGAGACCCTCATATCTCTCCATACCTAAAGGATCCTACAACATATTATCTTTCTTGGCAGCATATAGAGGGTTATGAGGTACCTCATATGTCAGTTGGGTCATTTCTAAACCCATATATCTATTATATGCCCCTTAAAATAGCCCTAAACCATATCTAATATGCCTAAACAAGCTATAAAAGTGTAAAATATAAAAGAGAAAAGGATAAATTCATGGGAATAATATAATTAAATGTTATTATGAAAGTATATGATGGAAAGGAATTATGAAAAGGCATGAATAGGCTATATAAAGAATGAAAAATTCAGAGATAAGAGTGTGAAAGAGTGTGGAATCATATGGATTAAATATATATAAGACAATAAAGTATATGAATATATTATGTAATAGATGTATATATTAATGTGTATAATTTATTATGATTTGGTTTATACTTATTGCATATCTAAGTTATCCTTTTTTATTGTATCACATCAAGGTTGACTATATATTATAGAATATTAAACCTTAGACTCTGGTCAAGGTTTTTCTATCAATAGTTTCATTCCTCTTACAAATGAATATTCCATACCCTTCGATGACAATACTTTAGAGGAGCTTGATTATATCATAGGTCTTGCATGTTTTGCTGGTTCAGAGACTTGTCTTCATGTTCCCACTCTTTAGATCGAGATTTCATCACCATCTTCTATTGTTCTTGATCATCTTGGCATCGCCACATCCTTGGCCCCTATTGGTTCAATGTCGTAGGAAATATGTCATCTTTCAAACATAGCTACTTGGGATTAGTATCTTGCATACATATCATCCTTGTTTGTAGAGTCCTATATTTTAGATTTGGAGGATTACTTTGAGGACATTCAACTCCTCTTTGTTTCCAACCACATCATCGTTGGTAGCCCACCATCTTCATCACCTTTGTAGCTTGTTCTCTATCATTCTTCATAGGATCTTGGATTGACATAATATATTTTGACATGTGGACACTTGAGAACTTTTCAAAGGAACACATCATTTGGATTTGGATTCCTAATTCACCCATCATTTTGGATTGGCTTCTCCAATCACTAGTGGATTATTTTCTTCCTAAGAGGAGAAATGTTGTTTGCGGGAAATGGAACATATTTTGTCTTCAGGTGTTCATCATTGGCATAGGAGCTCTTTCTTTGTGGGGGGATTCATTACCTCATTTTTTCTCTCTTATCGAGGGACATCTATTGTACTTGTGTGACAAAATTAGTCCTAGGGGGATCACATTGAGTCCTCCTTCTATCCTTCTTTCAGTAATGCAATTATTTATTTTTCTCTCTTTTGGAGAGGAGTTTTTCTCATGTGGTTTTATCATTTTCTCTGGTTATGGGAGATTTTATTTGTTTATACATGGGTAACTCATTAGGACTTGTATCTGGGACCCATCCATCATTGCATTATTTATCAAATTTTTATAGCTCCTCCCTAAGTTGATTTTAAGGGGTGGGGGGTTGGAGTAATTAGGACTTCACTTGATAATTAGTTAATCATTAATTAATTATTAATCCCCTTATTACTTTATTCACTTAATCTAAACTTAGGGGTGCTTTTTTATTTATTGATTGGGATAAATATAGGCCAAGTTGTCTCATTGCATGAGATTAAGACACTTGTCACAATCTAATCAAATCCTCATCTAGGGTTTTCTCTTTTATGCTTTTATGAGCATTCACCTTCATTGTAATAAATCATCCAAATATTCATTATTCAAATCAATTCATTCTACAATCAGTTGCTTTTCTAGATAATCTTTTCTCTCTTGGTTGCATAGCAAATCAGTTGCTATGATCTCTAGTTTGTGATAGGTGTTTTGGTTGAAGGTGATTTATGGGAGCTATGGGGTTCACTATCATCTACAACAATATGTACTCTCATGGATTAAGTAGGATTTAGTATATATTTTCTTTCATCCCTTAGGCTCTTGCATTGTTTGATTACAAAAGTGTTCTTTGATGGTTAGTCAACATGGTAGTAATACCTCATTATCTAAGTGTTTAGATCAAATTAAGGGCTCATATTTTATGGAAAATGGTATTCTATTGAGGAGGCTAGTGGAGCTATCGTATTTATGATTTTTTTTCAAGATTTGGAGGATATATTAATCTAGGAGGTAGAAGAAGAAAAATTCACTACCATGTGAATTCTAACCTTCTCCCAAATAAAATATAAGGATACTAAAGAAAATAATAGATCCATAATTAAGGGTAAGTGTAGGAAAATTGGAAGCAAAAGGGGGGTCTTAATAGGCTACTTTTAAAAAAATAAAAAAGAGTGAACTTTAACAAGTAATTCAAAAATGCCTACTCTCAAAATTAGAAGATGTGATAAAACCAAGAATACTAGAATTTGAAATTCAATTTTCAAACTACTTCATTGAGATTTACAACATCAAACTCTAAGAACATACAAAGAAGCCATGCATTTGTCATTAGAATAACACATAGAATTGGGTATGCTCCCCATTATTTTTGATTTCCTTTAAATATTTTGTAAATCCCTTTAGTGGAAAGTTAGTTAAGATCATGTAGGAGAACTAATTTTTTTTATTAAAATATTTGAATGAATATATTATTCTTTACTAATTTTCAAAGAGGGAAAAAACTAAAAAAATAAAAAAATTAAGCATGTTCCCCCCCTAATTTTGAGAAAAATAATTGATTTGTTTTCATGTATAGAATGAAGCATAAGATGTGAGAATGCATTTTTTTTCAAATTTGGATTAGAAGATTAAAAAATATATAGAAAAATTAACAAATGTGTTTTTGTAGAGTATGAAGAGACTACTAAAAGTAATTCAATATTGAAAACCCTTAATATATTTATATTTTATTAAAAAATTAGCATAGAAGACAAAGCTTGACATCATAACAGTGTTTTCACAAAGTATTGTGAAAAAGTAGATGAACCTAATGAAGAGTGCACTTGATATTTCTATATTTTTTGTAAAATATAGATTTGGGGCCTAATATGTAGCTCTAATCCTTGGGATAAGAAATTCGAACTTATTCCAAGTCTCAATGCAATATTTTCATATGTTCAAAATATAATACACTTTTGTTATGGCTTGATTATGTTATTAGAAATGTAACCAATGCATAACACAATCACATAGGCCTAGTTGCACTTTTAGTTGTATGATCATGTTCTATTTTAAATTCATTTTAATTACTTTTTGACCTTCATCTCTATGCACATATCCTTAAATATAGAGGGACAAATACATAAGTTATAGAAAGGTTGAGAATGAAATATACAAAAATTATTAGTGATTTTTCTTAGTGGAATATGGAGTTTCTCCTTTTTTATAAGGGAAGGAGGATACTTTTGACACATGGGTGATCTATTATTATTTTTTATTTGATTTTTTGTTAAATAATGTTGATCTCTTTTTTTTCTTTAAATATTTATAATGGATTGGTTCTTTCATATTTGTTTTTGTTATATAGGAAAATTAGTTCAATTCTTCATTTTATTCATCTAGGTCAAGAGTTTGACTTTAGTATCTAACACCATCACTGTTTCATCCAACAACATGGTAGATACTAGATTTCCAATTCTAGTTTGCAACCATTATATACTAATTTTGTTCGATAAAGTTGAACTAAAGTGAAAGAGGCCCTTGAAAGCACATGAATCTTCAAAATGGAATTCTCTAACTAACAATCACTTGATAACTCTCCATAAATCTATTGACCACATCCAAAAAAATTAAAATTTTAAACATAAAGATTGAATTATTTTCCTACATATATAATAATAATTATTTTGTGTCAAAAAACCCAATTAATTCCTATCACTTAAAATATTGAGAGATTAGAAGGTTCTCAAATCAGTTCTATAGGTTAATGTGGTATACGCCAATTTTATCTACATATGCTTTTGTAAAGGTCAAAATCATATTATCATGTTTTTTTCTTAGTTGGATTGTTTTTTATGTAATAATAAATTTGTAGGTAATATTTTCATCTATTTTTATCATCTTTTATTTTTAAGAGTTAATTTTTGTTATCTTAATTTAAATTTAGGAGTATGGAATTGATTAAGATTATTTTTTCACTTGTAAATATGAAATTTGATTTTCTAAATTCAAAATTCAAATTTAATTTTGTTGACTTTTTTCATTGACTGTTTTGAGTGAATCTAACATATATTTGTGTAGATTTATATGATATGTTGTTGTATTTAAAGACAAACCCTAATTCAATTGCACATAATTCAGAATCATCAAGAAGTATTCAAATAAAAACATCATAAAGCATCTAAATTATATCATCATCCTAGACATACTACATGCCTCCTTGTTATCTTTATTTTTTGTTCACTGTCATTAAATCAACTTGTCTAATAAGAGTTTTACCAAAGGAGATTTAAATCTTTGCTAAGCATGTTCCCAAATGACATCTATCAATACCATCCCACTTTAAATGCAAGCATAATAAGTTGAGGCACATATATAATAGTTGTCATTTTTTTGCCTATTCATTTATGTAATTGAGCTTCATTTTACACAAAGATCCACTTCTACAAACGTTGAGATTATTTTTCACACAAAAATTTAAACTAGAGTTAGATATAGTCAAATTGCAAAATTTGAGACATTCATCTAATTAGACCTTATTTTCTTTACATTGACAAATCAATGCTCAACATCTTCAACAATATATTCCTCTAATTAAATATTATTGTATAAATTTAATTTACATCTATTATTTTAATCCAATTCTAAAACCCTAATTTTTTATTATTTAATCATTTTATCTCAAAAATATTTTTTAATACAAAAGAATCGACATTAATCAATACTACATTTACATTAACCATAAATAGATCCACTATAATTAATTAAGTAAACTTCCTGTATTTGTCCTACCATACATGTTTTTTTATTATAGTCTCTAAAACTTATTGCCTTTTATATGATACTATGTAGTATTCTCACTCCTCTTAATTAACACTTTGACAACAACATGATAACTATAATAATTAAATCAATTATACTATATTTAATTTTTTATTAAAAAATTATATATATTAAAAATAATTTTCAATATTTATATATTTTAAATACTAATTATATATTTATGTGATCATTTTGGTTTTTTTTTTAATAATTTTTTTTTTTTTTCATTTTGATAATTTATAATAGACTTTTAGTTGAGAATAGTTAGTTTTTCAAATTTTGGTTTAATTCTTATTTTAATATAATTCTATATATCTACAACATTAAATATTATTTATTAAAATATGATGTCTAATAATTTTTCATTAAAAAATTATAAGTGAAATAATTCTACAATGTCACTCTCAAAAGATGATAGATCTATAGAAAATCTATTATGATTCCCCATCCTCTTTATGTATAAATATTGCAATGGAAATGGTTGCTTCCACATGGAGGTTACAACATACAAACTGACTTGATTTTCTACCTTTGAGCTCAATAGATCCACCCTTTTATTTGCTACATCAATTCTTATTTTCCTTCATTTTGTGTCTCATTCATTAAAACATGCCCTTATGGTTCCAAACTCCTAAAAAAATGGAGGTGTAGGAAGTTGTGGGGAAATTGATAATGATATTTCTCCCTATTTTGGATGCCTTATACACGTGCCCCAATGGAGGATCATCTCTCAATCAAAATACACCTAAAGTGTCATGCTTTGTTGAATCTCAATTGGTTGGCTATTGGAAAAATGAGACATATAAAATAGTAGGTAAGTCGGCTCCAAGAAAATTCACCACCAACAATTCATCGATGGAAAATTCACCACCAATAATTCATCGATGGAAAATTCACCACCAGCAATTCACTACCAAAAAAAATTCACTGATGGAAAATTCACCACCAACAATTCACCATAGCGGAAAATTAACCGCATTAATTTTTTTAATATATGTTTTGAAAACTTTGATTTTATTACAAATATTAATGCGGTTAATTTTTTTCGTAGTGAATTGCTAGCGGTGAATTTTACTTGGCGGTGAATTGTTAATGGTGAATTTTTCGTCAGTAAATTGCTAGCGGTGAATTCACCGTATGCCAGGTAATTCATCCCCTTCAATTCTTAGTGAAGACAATTTGGAGATATTGTTTTAAAGAAGAAAGAGAGGTACACAAAAAATACTCATTGATTTGTTGCTTTCACAAATTTTGGCTAAATAGAGTTGAGTTGAATGAGTGGATATTAGAATATTGGAAACCTCTTTTGGATGGTGAACTTTACATTGGCCCTTGTGCTCAATGATTCTTTTATTTGACCTGAAAAATCTTGAGGGTAAAGATATGTTATTATAGGGAGGTCATTAGGCTTGGGACAAATCCTAACTAGGCATGAAACAATGGTATCTAAAATTTGACGCTTTTACAAAAACACTTTCTATTTTTCTAGTTTAAGTGAGACTTCCAAATATAGGTCATTGCACTTCTAAGGATCCTCTTACCTTTGCTCCATTAGAAACTCCATTGGGAAATTTATCTAAAGTCTAACATCCTCTTAAGCTCAACGCTCCTTCATTTTTCCCTCTTCCTTCACATTCATATGGATTTTAGTGGAAATAGATCTTTCAAAACCTCTACCTCCTAAAATTAGAATCAAGGTTGGATCCAAAACCTCAAACCATATGGTGGAATATGAAGGCACAACATTTAGGTGAAGACATAAGGCAAAGGATTGTCTAAAAACTTTATCCTTCTACAAGAGAAACTAACCCTTTAAAGAAATAAACTTGGTGGGAAGCTTTTAATCATAGTCACAAACATATTTATCTTGTTATAAAGGATGGGGTAGAGGATAATGCCTCAACAAAATATGATAATTCTATTTCTCTAGCCCCCACTAGTGAAAGTTGAAAAATAGAGACTACAAAAGGTGTTGAGAGGTTATTGAGATGACTTAGCATTATTGTCATTGATGTCAAAACCTGGATTCGGAAGGTTGTGCTCCAGATGGTATAAAAAAATGATCTATCCTATCGAGTGCTATGATGTTACATAGTATGGATGTTATCTTTGATCCAAATATGGCAGTACTTCTTTTTGGGACATCTATGGAAGACAGTTAATGCAAAATAATGAAGTCTAATCTTTTGATGTTGGCTAATGTGCTCAAATCTTACTCCAGGTAACCTTGCTATCTGGGCATTCATGTAGCATGTTACAATTTTTGGTATGTCAAATTGTGTTTCTTCGGTTGACACTAAAATTGATGATAATCAAGATTTGGTCTTGGTTGTGGCATTCCCATCGGCTCCATAATATATTTCATGTAATTCAAAGTTTTCTATCTTTTGATAATTATGTTATGTAATGAACCTATCTTATTTATGACCTATCTTATGTATGGGTCCCTTCGTAACGTGGTAAGAAGATCTTTATATGCGACCTATCTTTTGGGTCTAGTCCTAGTGTGCAAGGCCTTATTGAATATTTCAAGGTTGTTCTTCATGCCGACATGTTTTGTGGTGATCTAAATTCAAATTGTGTTTGGTTGACTTAGAAGACTATGAAGACATTGTGTCTAGCTAACCTAGGAGATTATGAAGGCATGGAATGGTATAAGTAAAAGTTGTTTTTGTTCGATTCAAAACAAGATGTGAGGAGTATGGTGTGTGTGAGCAGATAAAAGGGTGTGAAGGAAGAAGTAATATGTTTTACAAAGGTTGTGCGAGGAAGGTGTGTAGAAGATTCTTGATTGGATCTACTACAGACAGAAATTGTGCTCTTTACCGAAACCGAATTCATGCATAAGTAGATGCAACTTCATCAGTTCAATTTTGTCAATGAGACTATTTTTTAATTAGATGTATTAATCAAGCAGTGAGCCCGCCGACTGTGAGCCTTACCTACAATGAGCAATCTGGCAGTGAGCCTCTGTAAAAATCACCTTAACCAGTGTTCTATAATTGAGAATCAGCATTCTCTTTGGTTTTTCCCTTCTTGGGTTTCCACGTAAATTCTAGTGTTCATTGTGCTTAGTGTTGTGTGCACTCATTTTCATATCTATTTAGTTATTTTTTGATTGATATATGCCTGCTCCGAATTAATTAAAGAAAATAAAATTGTCTTATGATAACTAATTCACCCCCCTCTTAGTTATCTAGACTGTTCAATAGTTGGTATCAAAGCTTGGTCCCTTGGAGATATAGCTTAACCGCTTGAGGGAGATCTTGGCAGTTTGAACAGATGGCAAGAGCTTATCACTTTGAGGAAGAACTGAAGATAATGTTAAATGATGGAAAGCATAGAATCTAAAAATGAAGAATTGAAAGAAAATCTTAAGGAAGAAAATGCTTGTATTGCAAAGCCAAGGGAGAAAATCTAGAAATTCAAAGCAAGACATAGAGAAGTCAGCCAGGAATTAAAGGAGTCAAAGGAAAGCATTGTGGATTTAAAGTAGCAACTGGATGAATGCAAGAAGACTGAAGAAAATATTAAAGATACTATCAAACAGAAAATGGAAGAATGAAAGAAGACTAAATAAAATCTCAAGGATACCATCAAACATAAATTAGAAGAAAATGAGAAGTTAGATCAAGAGTTAAGAAGGCTGAAAATAGAAGCAAGAGCATGTGAAAGTAGCATAATTATAGATCAACTCTTGTCCCTACATAAATGTCACAAGGATAAGGGAGGACTTGGCTTCACTAGTGAAAGATCAAATCAGAACATTAAGGGTGAAGACAAATCAGTTGAAGTTGAAGCAAGATCTAGTGTAACAAGCATGGCCCAAAACTCTAGAACACCTAAAATACCTTCGGTCATGCAACCAAATGCTCAAAGGTACTTATCATTTAATGGTTATTTTTTTCTATGCAAGAACTTTGGACATAAGGTTGTAGAATATAGAAGCAAGAAGGAACCAAGTACTCAATGCTTTAACTGTCATAAGTTTGGTCACAAAGCAAGTGATTGCAGAAGTCGGTTATCTAATCTGGCTAGAAGGAATGGAATGAATAATCTCTTTCATGTTAATTTCTATTTATGTCATGGTTATGGTCACAAAGCTAATCAATGTAGATCTAGGGTTCACTTAGTTAAGTCAGGACAAAGATGTTACAAGTGCAGTCAACCCAGACATTATGCTAACATATGCAGATATGTTGCTTTGGAAAATCTTGGAAATAAAAAGAAGATTACAGAATTAGGTGAATCTAAGAAGAAGACAATCATGGTGTGGAAGAAAAAGGAAATGAGTGTGGAGAACTCTTTTGTGGTACCGGATCTTGATACAAGCTCTTCCAGAAACTAAGTCAACTGCCTTGGCTCAAGGGGAGTGTTGCTATGCATATCCCATCGGTTCCCCCTCTTCAAAGTAATATTGATGTGTTTTCAACATGACTAAGTTTGATCTGGTTGGTGATATATGATGAAGCTTAATCTGGTTGATTGAAAAGTGAAGTACATTTGATGACATCATCAATGTAAGTTTTTGGTAGCAAGTTCATTATGAGCAATTAAGGTTAAAAGGTGGAGTTTTTAAAAAATTTCTCACAGTTTGCAAAGAAGAAGTTTTGCAGAGCGATAAAAGATTGAAGATAAGTGCGACAATGGAATCTCTTGATAGAGAATCACGTGGTAGTATTCCACTAAGCTGAAGGGAGTAGAGTTGGACGAATTTGATCACCGGAAGATGAAGGAAATGGAACTAGGGTTGAAGACTGATGAATTGTAGAATGTAAGTCCTTTGGGTATGGATTTATGGGGAGAATTTCCCTAGTTTTCTGACAGAGAGTCTATCTTGTTCCTGTTGAGTCAATTCAAGGATGGCAGTATCACTTTGGACAAACCCTATCCGATCACTAAGGAATCCATTGAAACTATTACTAGATTGTACAATGTTGGTGGCCTCCCTGGGAAGAAAACAATGAAATACATAGATGTGGAGGAACTTACTAGTATCGACAAAGACCCCTAAGCTCTACTGATAAATACCATTGTTGATCCTGCAGTAAGGTATGTTGCTTACGGTATCACATACAAAATCTATTTCATAAATTGTGAAGGTTCTACTTCAGCTATTGTTGTATATCTTGCACATAAGATGGTGAAGGAAAATAAGTAGTTTGACTTGTGTAGCCTCATAATGGAAAACCTAATTGAGAATGTTAGAATGTCTTTGGTTGAGAGTTATCCTTTCCAGTTTGGGTCTCAACTCATATGTTTATTATTTTACTTTCTGAGTTTGGTACCGTCAAAGGAGAATGTTAAGTGTAAGTTCAGCATCCCTGTCGAAAAGCGAGTCTATAGGTATCTGGAATGTATGGAAGATAGAGCAAGTACATGCAAAGTTTATTTCTCATCCTTGCAAATGAATCTATGCTCTGGTGTGATAGGGTCTAGTTAGTTTGAGGAGGGTTCCTCCTCTAGTAAGAAGGAGTTAGAGGTTGTCATTGGTGGTTCCCCTTCGGAACCTAAAAGGAGGAAAATTAACACTAAGGAAGTCATTGCTATCTCAAAAAGGAGAAGGAAGAATCTCTGCCTAGATCTGACTCTTTCAATCTAGATGAAGTTCATTCGGTGTTGGATGAAGGTGATATGAAAAAGATTGGTGAAATGTGGTATGCCTTCTCTATGGTCATTAGGATTAGAATTGATGATGCCTTGGTTGATTATCAGCTCAAAAAGGGTATTACTATTTTAGATGTTTCTAACTCGTTACCAGATGATCTGGTAGAAGTTGTTGAAGAAAGGTTGTTGTGGGAAGGATTTGAAGGACATAAGTTCCAAGCTATGATTGAGAGAAGGTGTGTCAAATCCAAATAGAAGTCATCCAAACACATTGGTGAGACAAGAGAATGCATTAAGGAGATGTCTGACATCTACAGGTATTGTCTTCGGTGGCCTACTGTTGTTGATAATTTTAGAAGTAGAATTGAAGCTATTGAATCTAAATTGAATGATATTGAAAAGTGTTTTGACTTCTTCAAAGATAAAGATGGAAAATAGAGAATAAGAGTTGGAGAGTTGCAAGTTGAGTTATTGTCTGCTCAGAGATAGAGGGAAGACTTGGTTAAAACTTTTTGGTTGGTCAAAGAAATTGTTGAGGTCTGGTTGGATCATCTCTCTAGGAATATACTTTCTGATGTAGAGGATTGTGAACAAAAGTGCCTATCTCTAGACTAGTCATCTTCATTTATGTTATTGACTCTACTAGACATTATGTGTGCTAGAATGGTTTCTACAGTGCTAGCTTGGAAGAGGATTCTTTCCAATGGTGAGAGAAAGGTACAAGAAGATTTTTCATGTGAAAAGCGTTATTTTTACTTGATCTCCTGAATGTTCTTATTTGGCCCTTTTCCTTTGATGGTAAAAAGGGGGAGAAAAATGAAGAGAAAAACAAAAACAAGAAGAGGTATTGAATTGCTTAACAAAGGGGGAGTGCTTGAAGTTTTGGAGTTTTATTTTTGTTGTTTTTCCATCAATGCCCAAGGGGGAGATTGTCAAGAAGTTATTGAGATGACTTAGCATTGTTGTCATTGATGTCAAAACATGGATCCGGAAAGTTGTGCTCCGAATGATATATAGAAATGATCTATCCTATCGAGTGCTATGATGTTATGTAGTATGGATGTTATCTTTGATTTGGATATGGCAGTACTTCTTTTTGGGACATCTGTGGAAGACAATTAATGCAGAATAATGAAGTCTAATATTTTGATGTTGGTTGTTGTGCTCAAAGCTTACTCTAGGTAACCTTGCTACCTGGACATTCATGTAGAATGTTACAAGTTTTGGTATGTCAAATTTTGTTTCTCCGGTTGATACTGAAATTGATGATAATCAAGATTTGGTCTTGGTTGTGGCATTCCCATCAGCTCTGGAATATATTTCATGTAATTCTATAAGAGAGGGGGACCACCACGTGCAAGGCCCCAGGTCACGGAGGGCCAAGATGTGGAAGGCTGCCCTAACTTACCTCAGCTAAATGGGGTGTTAGGATATAAGGATGAGAATGATGAGGACTATAAAGTCTTGCAACCACTCTGCAATCCCAAGATTCGAAATGAGGCTAGGCAAGCTGGTTTTTGAGCTCAACACTATATCTCGGATAGCTCTATGTCTGAGGACAAGAGCACAGTTCCGGGACGAGAGCGTGACGCGCTGGCATCTCTCAGGTCCACTGGCATCCATACAACTAGAGGATCGAAAGTACAATGTGAACTATCAGAAAACAAGCTAGCAGCCTAGCTAGCAACTTCTAAAAGAGCAAAACAACAATATGAAATATGAGAAGTACAAACAAATGTGATAAAGCAAATATACCAAAGCTAGGGTGACAAAGATGATTTCGTAGAAGAGCCTATTCGCCAACTAACTCTGCAAAGCATGTACACCTACACACAGAAAGAGGAAAATGTTGGGTGGCTATATAGGGGCCTGCCTCAATTAGACCCCTGTTTAGGTGTTTCCACCTCTACGAACAACCAAGAAAGCAAGTATGATAAAGGAAGTACTATAATAGAGAACACCAAAACACTACAATATAGTAAGTGTGCTTACTCAACCAAGTAATAGAGAAGGGAAAAGGGAAGCTTACCAGGTTCCTCCACCAAGAGCACTCAAGGTTGCTTGGGGGAGAGAATGAGAGTACTCGAGCCTCTATTGCAATGGTGTTGTCCCCAACTTGCTCTATCGAAGTGATGGAGTGAAGTCATTGTTGCAATGGAGTGCTTGAAGTGCTTGGAGTGAGTGAAAGTGAGCTTGTGAATGAGGTGAAGAATTTTAACTGAATGCTTAGAGGATGAAATGCTTTTTGAAGGAGAGAGTGAAGAAAATGGCCATATTCGGTTTGGTTGGTCGAAGAGGATGTTACAACTTGAATCCCAATGAGAAGTGTAATGCCTCTGTAGGATCAGTCATAGGAATCTACCAAGGACGTAAGTGTGTCGCACAAATGTCTGTATGTCGTATGGGAGTCCCCGAAAGAAGCGCCTTCACCAACGCTCAAAATAGGCTCCAAGTGGGATGCAAGCAGTGGACTTATGTGTAATTAAGCCTCTGAACTTGGTTTTCTAAGGTGGATAAAGGAAAAAAGGGAATTTACATAAAGGGTGCAAATTCACTCTTATTCAAATACAAAGTTTGTTATCTTTTGATAATTATGTTATGTAATGAACCTATCTTATGTATGACCTATTTATGGGTCCCTTGGTAACATGGTAAGAAGATTTGTATGTGTGACCTATCTTTTGGGTTTGGTGCTAGTGTGCAAGGCCTTATTAAATGTTTTGTGGTGATCTAAATTCAAATTGTTTGGCTGACTTAGAAGACTATGAAGACATTGTGTCTGGCTGACCTAGGAGATTATGAAGGCATGGAATGGTATAAGTAAAAGTTTTTTTTGTTCAATTCAAAACAAGATGCGAGAAATATGGTGTGTGTGAGCATATAAAAGGGTGTGAAGGAAGAAGTAATATATTTTTCAGAGGTTGTGTGAGGAAGGTGTGTAGAAGGTTCTTAATCAGATCTGCTGCAAACAAATATTGTGCTCTTAACTGGAACTGAATTCATGCATATGTAGATGCAACTTCATCAGTTCAATTTTTTCAATGAGACTATTTTGTAATCAGATGTATTAATCAAGCAGTGAGCCCACTGGTAGTGAGCCTTACTTGCAGTGAGCAATCTGGTAGTGAGCCTTTGTAAAAATCACCTTAATCAGTGTCACCTTAACCAATGTTCTATAATTGAGAATTAGCATTCTCTGTGGTTTTTCCCTTCTTGGGTTTCCACATAAATTCTGGTGTTCATTGTGTTTGGCGTTGTGTGCATTCATGTTCATATTTGTTTGATTATTTTCTAATTAATATATGCCTACTCCGGATTAATTAATGAAAAGAAAATTGTTTTATGATAACTGATTCACCCCCCCCCTCTCAGCTATCCGGATTGTTCAACAAAAGGAAATGTATTTAAACAAGCTTTGGAGTTGTCTTTGGAGGAGGTGTCATCTCAAAGCCAAAGATCTAATATTGAATATCCATGTACAAAACACAAAAATGATTATACTCTTGTCTATTTGAAAAATAAGGCATTATGCCAAGAAAAAAATGGTAACTGTTCGATGACTTTGTCTTCCCATGACATGTCGAGAAAGAAGGAAATATAGGAAAAAGAGTTTATTTTATTAGATCTCACCATTCTTGGTTATTTATGTTTTGTTGTGGCTAATGTATAAATATTTTTATTTTTATTTTTATTATTTATTTTCAAAGGATGTGTCTTTGAAAACACATTGACATTTTTTTATTACTTAAATTATTAATATAAATAATAGTATGGTTTTAGTAAGTTTTATGATATTAATAGTATTTATAAGGTTAATATAAATAATTTTATATAAAAATCATATATGAATATTTTTGTTAAATAACTTGGGATATGCTCCAAATGGCCACAAAAGGCATTAATGTTGGATGCTAAAAAAGTGTTTCCTTTAAGTCAATCTAGTGACAAATCATTAGCTAGCCATATTAAAACTAAGTTATACATATATACTCTAAGATATAAAATTGGAATGTAAAAATTATAGGATTTAGCCACAACCCTACTCACACCACCTTGTAGCATATCATGGGATAATATATTATGTATATTCATTGATTGAAAAATATAAAATCATTATCCTTCACCAAAAAAATTGACCTGAAGTTGTTGATTAACAATCACCATATGAATCGAGACATCAACCATCTATATAATTTCATTGCTTGAAATTATCCATCTATAGTGAGCCAAAAAGGAATAGACCCAAACCTATATCTAAAAAACCTAGCTTGATAGTGTTCATACAATCAACCTAAGCCCATAAAACAAGGGAGAGGACATTTACATCGGTCTCTCACCTTTGAAAATAGTAGAAGATGAAACTATATATACTAATATCATTTATGACTAGTGGGGGACAAAAAAATTACCTTGGCCTCACCAAACCCCCATTGGCCTTCAAACATTTTAGACATTTATTTTCCTCAGAGGGAGGAATCTCTATCATATCCTTTGAATTCTCATCATCATGGTAATCCAAGAAAGATGAAATAATATTATAAGCACACAAAGATAGAGTCACCTTGAGTCATATGGATAGCTCCTCAACAACTTGTCACAAGAATTTTATTTTTCATTTGATGTTGAATGTAAATGATCAAGGGATCAATTAATATACACCTTGATTTGATGTTGGGCATCATGAATATCACTATATAGTGCAAGGGCACCATTGGGAAAAATTAGTCAATCAAAGATGTTGGTAAGTAGGCTTTAGGTGTGGAGTCATTAAACATTAAAAAAGGTCACTTAGACCATTTATTATTGTATTAAGTCATGTTTGAGTCTTGTTAGGTGATTAGGAGGTCTAGGTTGCATAAAATTGCAAAAATAATGCAAAAGTTGTCATTTATGTAAACTTGCAAAAGTTGTAAAAGGCAGATTTAGAAGTTCAACAGTCACTTGGATTTGAATAGTTGTTTGAGGTAGTTTAGTAGTTAGTTTAGGAGGGAAAAGGTATAAAAGATATGGAAGGCTTGTTTCAAGGGTTGGTTGTGAAGTTTGTAGAAGATCTTGATCAATAAAATCACTGTTTTCCTTAAATTTTGTAGTTTTTCTTTTGTACAATGTTATTTTAGAGATTTGTATGGCCTGTACAGGGCCTATCTTGTTATGATTTGATTTGGAAGTTGTAATAGGGAGAATATACTTTCAAACACTTCAATTTTGGTGTAGTTTCATTGAATTTTTTGAAAGAGGGTTTTTACCAAATTCTGCCTATGTAATTCAGTTTTGAGGATTTTGGTGTTTAAATTTTGAAAATAGACCCATTCCACCTTTTGTAGGCACTATATCTCAGTGAAATGGGTAATATTTAATAGGGATGAAGGTTAGGAAGGTATGTGTGTGCAGGGGAGGTCAAGAGAAGTGTTGGGCATGATGCCCTAAGAGTGGAAATTGATTGGTTTTAGTAAGGCAAAGCATGAAATTGATTAGGGAAGCATTATTTGTTGATTAAGAGAGTATGTGTAGAGGTATTTGGAGCTGTTTGAGGTGGTGGCAAGATTAGAGAAGGCCTAAAAGTATGTTTTTCAATAAAACCCTATGTTTATTGCTTAAAAGGAGGGTTTTGTGGATTGGTGTGTTGGACACTAATTCTCTTGATGAAAATTGTGAAATCTTAAGTTTTGTTACCTGTGGATTGCTTCCCAAGTGAGTTAAGTGGTTTAGAGGAAGTTTGGTGATAAGTTCCTTTGTATAATACACCTAATTTGGGGTCTAGACAGTGTAGAAATAAGGTTTTGGTGAAGTTGTTCAAAAGAAACCTATTGAGGTTTGAAGACACGTGTTTGTACACCCTAATGGGTCCCTGAATTGGTGTTGGTCCTGAATTGAATGGACCTTTCTTAAAAGTTATACCCAATTTACCCAAGTTGGACTACTACAAAGAATACTGAGGGTTTGGTGAGTTAGGTTGAGTTTGAAGATTTGTAACTTGGAAGTTGTTGTTTATGTTTGAGATTGTGTTGAGTGGTGCTGCAGACCTCCCCTGATTGACATCACTATGGAGTAGATATGAACCCATTGCCAACAAGAACACAGATGAATATCTAAGATACTATTCTATATTGAATATGTTTGGATGGCCACATGAGTGTGGCCTAGGTCTAATAATACATTGGCCATTACTACCTAGATGCCCACACATTGCTTCCCATCAATCTCTATTGTCAACTCATAAATCTTGAACACCTAGAACCTTAATTCGCAATTATGAATTTTATGCTTTAGTTAAGACACAAAATCATCCACCATAACTTCAACCAAAACTTGTAGATGTCTCTACTTTCCCTTCTCCTTATTCACCCTCTCCTAACCCTTCCTATTTTCTAAAAATTCTTGAATCCTCCTCTTGCCTTTCCTCTCCTTCTCCGAAGAATCTATAATATAGAATAATAAAAAACACTCAAACTACCATAGAAAATTATGCCCTTCCTAAAATCCCATGTATCTTTGTCTTGCATTGTACACCAACCACAAAATAATATTTATTTACTTTCATATAATTACTACTGCAGCTATCAAAATAATCCTCAAGTGTCTAAATAATCCACAAAATATCTTCATTAACCTAAAAAGATACATTCTGCAATAATTCGAATGAGTAAAAAAAAACTAGTAAACACGTGTAAAGTGATTGATAAAGAAATCACTCGAGACTTCGAACCAAAAAAGAAGAGACAAAACAAGTTAATCTGATCTGAACCACACCACACAACTACCTTCCCATGAAGATGACAAATCATTTGTACTGACATTATCCCAGAAGATCAACGAACCTGTGCCATTACTCTTTGATGATGTATATCCATTACATATACAATACCTTTATATTTGGTGATGTATATCCATTATATATATCCATGTGTTGAAATTCAATTGAATCCATGCATAGATTAAGTGATTAGTCTTTGTCAGAGTCACTACAAATTCCATGTCCCATGATAGAAGTCTGTAGAGTCACAAATTTCATTAAGGATTGGTACGACTATGTCTAATCTTTGAATTTTCTGTAGGTAATTATTGTATTTATGTTTGATATGTGTACTGTTCTATTTGGACAATGCTTTTCATTCTCTATTGTGACAACTAAGAACATTTATTTTACACCGAAAGGCACTTGACAGAAGAGCAATCAAGCCGACCATAGAAAGAATGTTTGAGCTTGCGCCGACCCTAGAAAAAAATTAGATCTACCCATGGAATTTAAAGAAAAAACAAAATCTAGTGAGATGGATGGATTGTTTTAGTTTAGATTTTCTTATATATACTACAAAATTGACTTGATGGTGGATAGAGACATCTTCAATTTCTATTTAATTTGACAAAAAAAATTTACATATTGTTTCAATATATAGAGGTCTTAGAGATCACGATGCATTTTCTAGAAAGTTAGTCAATATACCATAGTCAATAAAGAACGTGTGAGCTTGCACTAACTTTAGAAAAAAGTAAGATCTATCCATGGAATTTAAAGCAAAAACAAAATCTAGTGAGATGGATTGTTTTAGTTTAGATTTTCTTATATATGCTACAAATTTGATGGTGGGTAGAGACAACTTCAATTTCTATTCAATTTGACGAAAAAAAGATTATATATTGTTTAAATATATAGAGGTCTTGAGATCACGATGTATTTTCTAGAAAGTTAGTCAACATATAATATTGGATAGAAGATAAAAACTCGCTAATAAATATTTAATACTTGTTTTCTAATATTTAATTATAGTGGTTGGGAAAATTATTTTTTATCTCAACACTTCCTCTTAATTTCTACCACTAGTTACTTCAGCATCCATATGTTAGAATATAACACTCCAAGGACCGTTTAACATAATTGTATGTGTCATTAGCATGTCAATAGAGAGTAGCAGATGTGTCTAGTCTTCTCTAGTATGTTGTCAGTGGATGTACAACTAGCTATCAAGAGTCCAATTACATGTTAATAGTTTTAGTTTGTTGTCAAATGTGTTGCCATGATTATAGGAAGTTGTTGAATCTTCTTCTCCTATAAATATGTAATCCATGTTTAATGATTAATAAGCATAGTGTTTTATTATTGTTGTTCATTATGTTTTTTTGCATCCGCTGTTATATTTTTAATATGGTATCGGAGCTAATGGGAGGTCTTGATGTTGTGAGTTTGGGTGTCATGTTTGATGTTGTGTGTTGTGGAGGATTTTGAAAACAAGTTTGTTGTTGTGTAGCTTGCTGCAACAATAAGAGTTGAGAGAATGCCAACCATTGATGAAGAACCACTAAATGATAGTGATGAAGACTTCATTGAAGATGAAGCAATTGTTCTATTTTGAAGAGACCAACACTTTGAAGATAGGGAAGGATGTAGTAGAGGATAGATAAATGTACAATAGTTTGAGGTGCTAGTGGATCAGAGAAACTATACCTCATTGGGGTTATGAGACATACATGTGAGGATTGGTGTCCAATAGTTCAGGAGAGATCAGGAAATCTGGAAGTTCCGCATCATACCTTTACGAGGGTGATGAGACACTTCATGTGCAAATGGTGTCGAATGATACTGGGAACTTGGATTACAGCTAGGTGACTATGCTTGGGAGCAACTTGAAGAATTCTTACTAGTCTGAGAACTATTTACAAAGAACAAATTTTGCATAATATATTTCCTTTTATTTTTATGTTGTAGTGTTATGAGGGGGAGTTGGAATATAACACTTCAACGATAGTTTAACATAATTGTATGTGTCATCAGCATGGCAATAGAGACCAGCAAATGTGTCTAGTCTTCTCTAGTTTGTTGTCATTGGATGTCCAATTAGCTAAGAGTCCAGTTACATGTCAATAGCTTTAGTTTGTTGTCAAATGTGTTACCATGATTATAGGAAGTTGTTGAATCTTCTTCTCCTATAAATATATAATCCTTGTTTAATGATTAATAGGCATAATATTTTATCGTTATTGTTCATTATGTCTTTTGCATATGTTGTTATATTTTTAATACCATAATGCTCAAATTTTATCTTAGGTGCTCAAAATTCTTCTTTTCTAATGTTTTGTAAATATATTTGTCAACTATTCTTTTGATCTATAGAACTTTAAATATATTTCTCTATTGTTTACAAACTCTTTAATGAAATAATATCTAGTATCAATGTACTTGTTTACAAACTCTTGTAAAATACATTATTCTTGTAATTGTTGATTTTTTATTGCAATATATTAGCGTTGGATCCTCTTGTCCATGCAATAAATATGGCAATACTCTATGCATCCAAACTACTTGACATGTTGATGGTGTTGCCACATACTCTAATTTTGCTGATGAAATTTTCATTATAGGTTGCTTATTTGATGTGCATGAGACTACACTTGATCTAAAGTGAAAACCATATCCAAAAGTACTCTTCTTATTTGTAATGTTGAAAAATGTACTCCTTTACATTTTCACACTATGTTTGCATCCCCTTAAGGGTGATCCCACAATACCGGTTTACAATTTTTGGCCAAAATGGACACTGATCTTATTTTTTCTAACTAAATTTTCACTTTCGAGCACCTATAGTGGCTAAACCGTGAGGAATTTGAAGATGATGCAAACTAGTGATTTGTGACATTTTTTCTATAGATTCTAAATATATATTTTTCAAAAATTTTGGAATCAAATTGCACTTCTTTTTCCATCTCCTTCGAAAACTAGTTTTTTCAGTAAACACCATTTTTAAAGAGTGACGCTTACTGTATAACACATAACTTTTTTTTCCATGAAGGACAAAATTCTAATTTTTTCGAATTTAGATTTGTAACTACTATATCTAGTGCTTCCAATTGGTTTCATGGTGTTTTATTGAATATTTTTTCCTTAATCAAATTTTGAAGTCAAACAAATTACAATTCAGACTTAGACGACCTATATAACACATAACTTTTTTTGTTGGATCAAGGACTTCAATATCTGGTGCACTCATATTTTTCAAAAAAAATTGATAATCTTCTATTTTTCCACATGTGCGAATAGAGAGCTTGATTTTCGTGAAAAACCTACATTCACAAGAAATAAAAAATAAATATGCTAATAAAATTAAATTTATTTAAAATTATACTTTTTAGGAAGCTTATAATAAGGACTACATACTTACAAAAATAAATTTTAAATGAATTCATTTGATCCCCCAAAAGATAAATCAAAAGTGGTTTTTATCAGCATTTTGATAGGTGTAAAGGAGACTCTGTTATAGGTATGGTTTAAAACTAGCAGGGTTCTATCCAAGGGGGTTTGATCTAAGGTAGTTTGATCAAACCCTCTTCAATTGGAATGCTTTAAATGGAACTTTTTAAGGCTTAAATCATTATATTTTCTAAAAATATGTGATTTCAACAAAAATCAGAATCTCAAATTTTAAACCAGCTTTGTCGGATCACCCTTAATTAAATGGACTTAATTAAGCTTCCAATTGCCTAAATTATTCATTCCCACATCTTATTATTTTCATTTTCTAAAAGGGAAACCAACATTAAACAAATGCTAACATTATTTTAAACACCTTGGAAATTGTGTGTCCTAGATTTAGGTCCCAGGACCCATTCGCCAAGGGCTAATGGGTCCTCCTTAAGTGCCAAGACCCAATTTTTAATATGTTTTTGGCAGCATTTTAATGATTCAAATTCAAGTTTCAAATGACAGCTTATAGAATCTAATTTTTAAGAAATTAGATAAACAACTATAAATACATAGTTATTTTATCAATTCAAACCTAAGAGACGTTACCTAAGACTTCAAGAGATCAATCCCAAAAGAAAATATTCTTGTCAAGAGAATTGAAGACCATAATTATCAGTCATCTACAGCAGCAATCAAGATCATGTCATCATGTCAAGATTCATGTGTGTTCATATTATGTTTTGGAGCTAACATTATGATGTATAGATTTCAAGCATTTAAGCAAGCATTCAAGCATCAAATCAAGTAATCATTCAAGCCAATTCAAGCAAGATCAAGCTCCTTAGAGAGATGTGTTAGACTTCAGTCCTCTAAGGGTAGCCATTAAAGGTTTGGTGAGTTGTGAAAAAAAATTCCATTCATCAATCCTTGTCATTTGTCATTATCTTTCATTATTACGGTCTAATTACCAAATCTAGGTTTGACCAAGGAAAACCCCTATTCACCCAAAACAAACATTTTTCCCTCTTTGTGTGTGGAGGTTTGTAGGTGAAGAAGGATTGAAATTGCATCAAAAGTGAAATTTTACAAAGTTGTCAAAATTGTCATCAAAGTTGTCAAGCCACGAAAACTCACCTACAAAATTTATTTCCAACCTTCCAACATTGGAATTCGAAGGAATCGAGAGTGCCGATTTGGGATTAGAGAACTATGAAATCAAATTTTGGACCCCTATACAAACACCCATTTAGCCTAGGGCGAATTTATCCTAGCATGACACTCAGCAACCACTTTTGGTGACAGGTACACATCCTTTATTTTAGCATTTCAATTTTTACTTCAAATAATTGAGTTCATTAGGTATTTTATTTTCATCTCCCAATAGTGCATTTCAGTCATTTTATGTCATAAGGAAAATTAGAGATCCCCCATTCCCATAGAGTTGACTCACCTCAAAGTGTAAAGTCAATTCTACCCTTGAGAGAGATCTTTTTCCTAATGAAATTACAAGAAAAGTAGGTGTGTTCTAGGTCATCATTTCATTTTGGTGTTTCATCACATATTTTTCTTTGTTTCATTCTAGTGAACCTAACAATCTTATATTATAAGCTTTTTGACTTGGAGATCCTTCAAACCCTAGATCTAGGATTTTGTGTTAGTTTGCATTGCATCTCATTTAGGGTTTTCAAAATTGCATTAGTTTGCATTTCATTTCGGATTTTAAAATTTGTATTTGCATCATTTAAAACTTCAAAAATTCAAAAATTGGCAAACATTTTGCATTCACTTTACACAGTAGTCTCAATATTAGTTTTTTTCATTCATTTATATCAGAAAATTCAAACAAAACTGCATCTAGAAAGTTGTCATTTTGCTTGTTGTTTGTCATCAAAATTGCACTTGCATTTCATCATAAAAATATAGAAATTTGTAACTGAAGGTGTCTATTTAAAACTTGAATCGGAGACCTTAAAAATCAACTCAAAAACTCAAATCTTAATTTTTTCAACCCTTGTGCAAGGACTCATTCACCCTAGGGCGAATCTATCCTTATATAGGTCATTTTCTAAAAAAATTTGGCATAAATTTGTCTATGTTTTCTTTGTTTTTGGCTGTTTTTAGATCTCAGTTTCAGTTTTTGGAACTACAGTTTTCTCAAATTGTTTGCATTCAAGTTAATTGGTCAAAACAAGTGTATAGTTCAAACATAAAATTTGCATTCAAAATACAATAATAACATGAGCATGGTCAATTTCATTGGCATTCAACCTCATAAGGTCTAAACCAAAATGTCTCTTGACATTGCTTTCTCACAAAATGACATAATTAAACATGCACACTATGGTCCTCTTTACATAGCAGCAAGAATCAATGAAAAGCTTACCAATGGGATATTAATTAATCTCATGTGTATAGAGAATGTGATCACCAAGTAATTTTTGTTTATGCATGAACTTTATCAAGACTCTTATGAACAATCGAAAGCATGGATCAAAACACATAATGGTTTTACTTGCCCTATGATAGGTTTGATCACTCTCCCCTCAAAATTTGGACTGAAGAAATTCAATGTCTCATTCTCAATCACCCTGTTGTCAAACCAATTCTCTGTGAAGCTAGGCTATCCATGACTACGCTCTATGGATGTCATTTTGTCCATAGTGCATAAATGTTTAAAATTTCCATTTGGCAATAAAAATTTTACTATGCATCATAGCGGTTTTAATCTCATGTCTTCCCATGGAAATTTCTCATTGGGTTTCTTTTGGTCTGAACTTGTGGAACCTATTAAGCCTTGTGAAGACTTCTTTTTCCAATCTTACCAAAAGTTCAAAGCAAAGCACATAGCAGAATTATCTCCTAGCAATATCCCTCAACCAATGCTTGAGTCTCCTATCATTGATGAAACCATGATTGAACCAAAAGCCCTTCTGAGTAACCAAGACAAATCCATGACAAATCCTCCACCTATTCCCTATAAGAGACCAAGAGATAACTATACAATTCTCATTGTGCCTCCTAAGATCAAGCAAGTTTATAAACTTGAAGAGAAAGTGGTTGACCACCCCTCAATGGTTCCTTTCGTTCCTCCCTTGTGGGAAGTTCAAAGAAAATTGTGGTTGATAAATCCACTTCTACACAATCACAACTTGAAAACCATGCAAAAAAAATTGAAATTCCAAAGAGTGTTAGTGTAGACATCATGTTATTCCTCATAAATTAAAAGAAGAGAACAAACAAATAAATCAAGATCAAAATTTAACTCAAACACAGCATGATGATTCTCCACCTTCGCCACAACAACAAACACATGAAACCTATATGGACATTATCATTAGGGATCCTGTTGTGATTAACTAGGATGATGATGATGATAATGCTAAGATTGATGACGAAGTACATAATGAGCTGAATTTATTATTTTCCTCTTCTATGAGCTTCAATGAAAACAACCATGATGATCCTCCTAACAAGAGTTCATCACCACCTGTTGAACTTGGCAATTACCTTAGTATGGCACTCATTGCTGCCCCTTTATCTAGTCATTCACCTTCCGTATATGATTAACAATATTGAGATGTTGAAAGCTTGATATAGATCAGCTCACATGTGTCATACTAGCTTTATTTCTTCTTTTCTTTGTGTGATTGCATGTGCATAATTTGATCCCTCGTACTGTGTTGCTTGGCATGTTTTTATGTTTTTGAGCTTACTTTGGATGACTCTTGTCACTCTGTTGGTGCAAGGATACAAAGGAATTGAATCTATTGTGACATTCTTCTATCTGTCGTAACCATTGTCTTTTACATTTTTCCTGTTGGGGATGATGTAAAGCGTTGAGACATTTAGGTCTCTTCCATGTTCACCCAAAAGGATTCTCCTTTTTTTTCACTCTCTCTATTTCATTCTTCCTTTGTTCTCATTGTTCCATGAGGTATTTGGGGAATGATTATGATTTTGAGCTCGATTATATCACTATAGAAAAGACATATGCTAACCCTAAATCCATGGATCCCTTATGTGTTATCTTAGGATTGCATACAGGGGGCAACCTCCTTTTCATGACACAAATGCATTTGGAAACATATAATTGGCATAGGGATTTCCAAAAAATCTCTCATGTTTCTTTCATCTATTGGCTTTTAACATATTCTACTTTAAAGTAATTTCTCACATCATGGTGTTTAGCAATTCCTTTAAAGTCGGGGGCATTATGCCTCTTGCTTGTTGCTTGCTTAATTTCATGACCTCTTGTTCAAAGTGTGGTCTTCTTACTTCATATATGATGTGTCTTCTTGTTGGTGACATTGGGATTGATGTCCTTCAAGAGCATGACCTTTCTTGACATATGAGATTCCTCTTAGTGGTAATATTATGGCTTTCATTCCCTAAGGGTTTGAATCTTTTATCTCTTGACTAGTCCTCTCTTGATGGTGATATCGAGTGTGATGTTCGCTAAAGTGAGACCTTTCATGAACTAAGAAAAACCCATTTGACTATCTGTTGATGGGTGTTTTTGCACACTTTCTCAACACAGGCAATGTTTATGTGCACTACCTCTCTTAAAAGGAAATCTCCAACAACAAGTTGTTGAAAATCTCCCCAAGGTCTCTCAAGTGTCAGGTCATGACTTGCATGGAACTCCTCAGTTGATGTTTGATGTGATTTTGCTGGTAATCATAGGGTAGACTTACGTAGCTGGATGCGGAGTGGATCTTAAATTAGAAAGTTTATGAGATGGGAGTTAAGGTGCACTTTGTTGTAGGTTCGAACAACAATCTAAAACTTCAATTTTTTCCTTAATTTTTGGCTTTACGATGTGCAATGAACCTTAGCATAGGTTGTTTCTGGAAAAGGGGGAAAAGAGAAAGGACGAGGGAAGGTTCCTAGATCTGCAACTAGCGGTGAACAGTGATCATAAAGGTTCTGCTATGGATAGCTCCCTTCAAATAGGATTCCATTTAACTAAGGCACCTACAGTATCATGAAATTTTTGCTATCTTCAAAGGTTTGCAGATATTTTATCACTCATCCACCACATACATGCATGAATAAAGATAAAAGTTTAAAGGCAGCTTCAAGTTTCAGCCCAGACTAACTTTACAAGACCATTTACCAGCAGCAAACAACAAAAAGTATGGACTAGAAGACATCAACACAGCAAAAACTTCTACAATCACATAACAGCATCACTAAAATATATCTAAGCAGTTAAAGCTAACTAGAACAGCAATGTAAATCTAAGTAAAGCATCTAACAATGGAGATTGAATCATGAAACATGTGAAGAACTCAGAAAATGCACCAAGTCAATGTTTTTTCATTAAAAATTTATGCAGCATGTCTTTACAACAACTCAACTCTCTCTTGGAAATGAGAGGAGACCCCCTATTTATAGTGCCCAAAAATTAGAACGAATGGCCAAGATTTAATCTCATTGTGTGGCCAAGATTTACTACAAACTAGGGTTCTACCTACCCCACCAATATATTACAATTTAAAATACAATTTTGTCTTCATCCCTATTTTGTCCTTTAGTGACAACATTGTAGCATTTTGTCTTTTGTTGTAGCTATTCCTTTAGAAGTTCCTCACTAACAATAGGGTTGCCCTCCTACTTCTTCAAAGTTGCATACTCCGTGAACTTCAAGATTACCAGTTGGAGTTTGTCGACCTCTATGATCTCGGACCGCAATACTTGATAACTCCATTCCTTGGAGTTTCCCTCAAGCCTTTTCTAGTCTTCATCATACTTGGCAGCGTGGTCTCTGAATAGTTCTAACTGGGTGAAGGCGCGGGCAGAAAAACTCATGAAATCCGTGGTTATCTCTATTGACATCCCGTCCTCCATCCCCTTTTAAAAGTGGGGATTTATTTTCTTTGGATCAATTTCCACCGCGTGTATGTCATATCCCGTCATCAGCCTCAAATATCTGGCACAATCTACCCTAATCTCTTAGACCCATTCAATTTATGGATCCACTTTATCAATTACCTGCTCCAATCTTTCTTTTCTATTATCAAAGTCTCACTTCCATACATCCATCAGCCAGTGATCGTCACTTTTGAATGCGAGCACATTTTCCCATGTGGCACTTGGCAGCCGGAGGATAGCCTCGATTTTTGGATAGATGGACCTATATTTCACAGGGAAGTTGATGCAAAGTTTCTTCATGTTTTCCAGAGACTACTGCAAGTCTATGAACTTGTTGGCTATTCAAACAACCCGGCTGATACCCATATTTCTAACGTATAAGACCTGTCAGAACCAGCTTTCTATAGTTTTGTCTAGGTTCTTTCTTTTTCCTAGCTTGTCAATCTGTTCCTTGTACAGCAGTTGGGGTGGAACTGCAAATGTGGTAGGCATTTCTTCTGTTGAGGACCATTGTTGAATGTAAGTTGTTATATCAGCTACCTCTGCCTTAAGCTCATCCTTTGAAATTTTATGCTGTTGTATTAAATGCACCACTGTGGCAACAGACTCCTCGAGGTGGTCCACCTTCTGCTCCCTGGTAGCAATTCCTAAATCAATGGTGGAGACATTATAGCTTACTCCTTTTCCCACCACCGGCATGGCTACTTGCACAATTTGGGACCCAGAAGCATCCATCGTTACCTTGGATCTGATTTTGGGCTTCTTCTCTTTCCTATTAGTGATCTGCACTCAGGCTAAGATAGCCTCCAGTCTTGCTCTTGGATCCTTTGGGGCAGGAGTTTTCTTTTCAAGTTGCCTCTCCAGCCAATCAGGCATAGCAGATTTTTCTTTAGGCGATTCACGATCACCCTTGCGCTCCTTCGTTTGGATTTCTATTTGTTTACCTGTTGGAGCCCTTTCTTCCATTTTAGTGTTGTCCCCTTCTTCCTCAGCGGAGTCTTGGACGAACACGAAGCGTTTGATGGGGGGCTTAGTAGGATATCGTTCACGGGGACTTTCTTTTTTCTCAATTTCTTTCCCTTTCCTTTCTTCAGCTTGTTCATCTTTGTGCACATGCTCCTTGGGTTGTCCAATTTTGAGACCTTTGTCATCTTGAGCCTCACCCTTAGGCTTGTCTTCTTCTACATTTTCTTCTTCTTTATAAGGAGGTGATACATTCTCTCGTTGTTCCATTGTAGGGAGTTCTATATTTTCTGCTACCTTCTCACCTTCTTTCCTTTCTTCTCTGGGAGGTGACCTTTCTGCCTCTCCTCCATTGTCCCTCAATTGTCGGGCCATTTCCTCCTTGAAATCATCATCGAAGGTTTGTACAATAGTTTTACCACCTGCATCCTCCTCTTCATCTCCACTTTCAGAAGACCCCGTTTCTTCTTCTTCGTGAACCACCTTGTCAATTTCCCGGTGTTCATACTCTAGGTGCTCGTGGTACTCATCGGCCTCTTCCTCTGCCGCTTTTGAAGCTTCTATCTCCCGCTTCGCCCATTCCTCAGAGATTAGCATTGTGGCCTCCATTGCTAGTGGTCACGTCGAAGGTTGTGAGGATGAAGCACTGGCAAGGACCTGTGCTAAGGCAGCTTGGATGGTGGGGTCCAAAAATATTTGAGAAATCTCAAAGGGGACATTCTGCATGTGCCGCAAGAAAGCTTCTGGCAAAGTGAGTGTAGGCATTGGTATTGTTGTTGCTGCCAGTGGAAGCGATGTAGTAGGCAACATGTAGGAAGAGGAAAGTGGAGAAGTTGTGGCGAATGAAGATTCAACCACTATTATGGGCCCAGCCGAGGGAGAGGAGGCGAGATGGACTGAGATGTCCACCGCAGGTGGGGATGTGGTGACCATGGCCTAGAAAAAAGATGGAAGGGTGGCAGAGCCAGGGAGAGCTAGAGGAGGTTTTGGCTGATCTGCTTTCCCTTCCTCACCCCCTAAAGGGGATCTTCTTGAATTGTTGGCTACTCCGCGGCACTTCCTGTTCATTTGGGCCTCTTAGAGGGTGAGCCTCCTGAATCTTTTCTTGAATAAACCTTGGGATCTGGAGCCTATTCCACCTCAATCCCTTTCCTCTTCTTCAATTTTGTGAGCGGACGAGATTTAGATGTTCCTCCTGTTGAAGTTGTGACAGTAACATCTTTCGGAGCACTAGGCTCACTCTGAAGCCCTTCATATGTTAGAAGGACCCCTTGTTGCTTTAATTGGGCTACTTGTCTATCAACCCATTCTTTGGTATGAGCCTGAATTGGCTTGGTGATAATATCAAGGTCATCGACCTCCTGTTCATTCCAGTCTATTGTTGGCAGCGACAAATTAGTGACTGTGGCGTACCTGGGGTCCATTACGGTGCTCTCATCTTCTTCGACCTGATCAGGTACAAGAAATAATTATATTCTTTTCACGAAGTACGTAGTCATCTGCATGTAATGTATTGCACGCACCTCCTTGTCATCTTGGCAATCTGCCCAGAAATCTTCAATGTGGTGCAAATGGGCGTACCCTGGTCCTAATTCCTTCCTTACATGCCCATATGGGTCCATCCATGGGCGAGTGGTGTGTAGGCGGAAATGACACTCTGCCAATTCCTTCTTAGAATTCCCAGCACACTGGGAAGTTTGCAATTTGTACATCCCCTGGCTGAAAGCTAAGGGATAAGGGATCCCTACCAATTGTTTGTCATTGAGGACTGAATGTATATGTTGCAGCTACCGGGAAATCTCTAACAGTATAATCCGGTCATTGGGGTACCGGGGCAGCTTATTTGGCCTCTTTGTGAAACCTTGGGCATGAATATACGTAAACTTGGGATACTATATAAATAAGAAGGCGTATTGCTTTAAGAACGCCTGACCACTGTGAGAGACCCTTCTCTCAAAATCTCCTCCAAACAACCTGATGATGTGACCGACAAAGGCGTTGTTCACCATGCAATATTCCTTGAAATGTTTGAACTGGAGTTGGGGATATCTGTCATAGACCTTTAATGCTCGACCCAGTTCCTCATCAGGTGCCACAAACAATCCATTGTATTTCCCTCACTCCGCCAGTGAGTATACTAGATAGGAGGTCATGTAGAACCTGGAGGTCCTTTTTTCATTCATGAACTACTCGTGAAAGCAGTCGCTTCTGATGTCTCCCTAGTAGAATGAGGATTTTGTGGTGACATGTTCATCCCCGCGGAGAATCTGCTCTACAAAATATACCATCCACTCCTGAAAAATGTAGCAGTGGGGAGGCGCATCACTCTGCTCAACATGGTTACCAAGTCATGGTAGTCTTCATGGAAGTCGTTGCGGAAGAGCTCCTGAGGAACCTTTGCATCGCTGCCCCTTTTCTCTTTAAGCCAGTACTAATTTTTTAGCTTCTTGCAACCCATCAGGTCCTCATCCCATGTTGCCTTACATTCTTCAATGGTAGGCATCTCCATCTCCTCAAAGGTGGGGATTTGAAAGGTCTTAGTAATCACCTCACCCGACATGTCAGTAAGAACATTTTCATCCCTATCAACAATGGTTCGTGTTTGTGGCTGATAGGCCTACCGGCAAGCCATGACCAATTTGGGGGCTATAAGGGACATAGGGAAGCCTACAGCTTTTGCAGTTCCACTTTGTCTAATCAATCTGGCATTCTCGGTCTTCGGGTGGACTTTGACCCTTTGCTTAAATTCATCAATATCGACGTGGCCGATATTGGTATCTATGATTTCCTTCCAGTCGGTGATGATTTTTGAATATAGAGGCTCACCCTGGAACTGGTACTTCATTTGGTCTTTGTCCTCTCTTCCACGAGGAGTCTCACCTACCTTTTTCCCTTTGTCCTTTTCTGCAGTCGCCCCCGAGGGTCCTGCACCCGATTCCATATATCCTGCAAACAGAGACGTAATGAGTACAACCAATTACGATAGTATTAACATTAGTTGAAATCCTGTGGATGAAATCCAATTAAATAATTTATCGTTTATGAAATCAAACTTTTACTTCCAAGTGTCGTTAATCATTTACTGGAGGGATTTTGGACAACCCGGGCCTAGGGGGCCGGACTTCCCTAGCAGGAATGTTGTTTTGAAGGGAAAACAAGGTAGGGAAATCCGTGTGATTTCTCCCGACTTCATATTTCAATGGTTTGAAAGGCTCATGCAGGAGAAGGCTGAATTTGAGCATGTGGGTCGAGATCAGTTTTCAAATTGAAGGTAATTTGGATCATTTTTAGGGTGCCTGGAGACATGAGGCTGGAAGGCTATCAGAGCTTTGTTGTTTGGAACGGCCAGACAGAAACAAAATTCTGGGGTCAGAATTCTAGGGTCCGGGACCCGGGAGGCTGAAGGGCAGCCATTGTAACCCCAAACTTCAGAGGATTCGGGCTCCAAGGGGCGGGAAGCCATCAAGGTTTCACCATTTAGAACAGCGGTTGCTAAGCGGAAATCCGGCGAGAGCGGTCTGGGGGTCTGGACCCAAAACTAAGTTTGGCCGCCAAATTTTCTTTGTTAACTTTCTCATCAAATAGGAGGGCGAAACCCGGAGGTTGGGAGGATGCGCTTGTTTTTCCCTTGTGAGACGACTGAAAGGGGACGAAACCCCGATGGACAGAGCCTGACAAGGGAAACGACGTCGAAGTTTGTTGTTCATTGTTCTCCACTGCGAACGAAGGCTCGAGATACGGGGGGCGGAAAGTTGTCGTCAGATGGTCATTTCTAAGGGGCGAAGTGGACTCGATGTTATGTTTGGTCATTTCATTCAAGTTCAACTCTGAAGCGGTGAAAGGCGAGGCAGGCCCTGGATCTCTAGTGGATGGGTTCTCCTCGTCGTTTAGGAATGGCAGGAGCAACGGAGCATCCCGGGGACGGAATTCCTGTGGCGCGGGCCCGGGAAGCTTAGGCGAAGGCCAAATTTCAAGTTTTGTTCAAAGTCCGACGGCGAAGGACCAATGAAAGTTCGAGGTTGCAGGCCCAGGAGGGCATCCCGCCGTTAGGTTAGTTCACTAAGTTTCAATGACGGCAGATCGACGTGGGCCCGGAGGGCACGAATGCCCTACGTGAAGAATGGCGATGACACGACCGAGTTCCAAATTTACCTTGGAGGATGATTTTTTCAGAATTTGGCCACATGGGTTTTTTAGGTGTTGTCTTCCTTTATCATTTTAATGCATTTTAACTCATGTTTGTTCATTGTTTTAAATGCAACATTACAAAAAACCTCACAGGAGGGCGGACGAAACCTCAAAAGTCTGATGAGGGAAGTTGTGAAATCTACCAAGGACAGCCAAATGATGATCACGGATGCAAGGGCAGCAGGCGACGGATGCACTGGACTCCTTAGAAAGCACTCTAAACTCCTCTGGAAAACCTGAAAATTGAAAATGACATGTCAAGCCAGGTATATATACCCAAACATGCATTTAATACCCTCATTTAATGCCTGTATGGACGACAGGAGGGTTGGTGAAGTTCAAATTCATAGACGACGGTGAGAGGTCCAAGGCTCAAGGTCCGGAAAGACGCAACCCTGTGGCCGTTTCTTAAATACATTTCAAAATCCGACGACGAAAGGGATCTTGAGGCCTGGAGGGTGGAGTGTCGTCACATTTTTTCCGTTTGAAACAGAGAAGTCAATATGGAGTTCCAAGGGAGGAAGTCTGGATAGCCGGGTCCGACAGTTGCGAAGGCAGCACAATTTCATCATAAGTTAAATCAGGCGGCAAACAAAGATTTGGGTCCCGGGGCTCGGGAAGGCGGAAGCCTTCCGCCGTTTGAGATGGCGAACACCTGGAGGAAACCCGGTAAGGGAAACCCAGCGAGGTGGACCTGCCAGGCCCCAAGGCCGTTGGCAGAAGCAAACTGCCAAGTAAACTCCGCAAGGCACCAGGACTTAACAAAATTGAAGGCGATGAAACATGGTCAACTCAAGATGAGACTAAGAAACACATTGACCCATTAGGACACCAAAATAGGGGCACACAAAATGAGGCGGTGAAAAAATGACCCAGCAAGGTGAAAGAAAAGGGGGTCCCCGTTCTGAACGGGGCGTGTGTGCTGAGGGCACAACACTATCTTAAACCAAAACTTTTAACCACTAAGCATAACACAACTTACTCGGTGGTTCCTTTGTTTCATGAGTGTCTAGCATAACACAGCTTGCTAGTCGTATGATTGTCGTATGTGGCATTTTATCAAAGTTATTAGGAGTATAACTTTTGGTATGGTTGACGTATGGGAGCCTATAAACTTGGCATGACTTTCCCATCACCACTTGTTTTGTGGGTACACACCTAGTGTATATCAGACTACACTAGACCTTGTGTGTTTCTCACTTGTTTAGGCTCATTGAGTGTATATCAGACTACACGTGTGATTGTGTTTTCACGGCCACCTTGCATAACACAACTTTCTTGCATATGGTGCCATGAGAATGTGCTTGATGAACTTGTCATTACGCAACTTGCTAGTTCATATTTTTCTTGCATTAATTTTGATATTGTATGATGTTGTATCTTGTTTTTCTATCGCATTCACATGTCTATTTATGCCTTTGTTGGTTTTCCATGGGATATTTGATCCTAGGGGCTTGACCATCCTCCTTGATCTTTGTTATCTCATCTTTCCAACAATTGTACAATTAGACTTGTCTTGACTTATTTGTCTACTTTAGTGTGAGTTTGAGCATTGGCTCATACTCTCACTAAAGTGGGGGCTAAATGTAGTGTTGAAAAATGTACTCGTTTACAATTTCACACTATATTTGCATCCCATTAATTGATTGGACTTGATTAAGCTTCTAATTTCCTAAATTATGCATTTCTTAGCCTTATTATTCTCATTTTTTGAAAGGGAAACCGACATTAAACAAATGCTAACATTATTTAAAACATCTTGGAAATTGTGTGTCCTGGATTTAGGTCCCAAGAGCCATTCGCCCAAGGGAAAATGGGTCCTCCTTAAGTGACAAGACCCAATTTTTTTAATATGTTTTAATGATTCAAATTCAAGTTTCAAATGTCAGCTTATGGAATCTATTTTTTGGGAAATTAGATAAACACCTATAAATATAGTTATTTTATCAATTCAAGCCTAAGAAACATTACCTAAGACTTCAAGAGATCAATCCCAAGAGAAAATGTTATTGTCAAGAGCATCAAAGAGAAGATTTATCAGTCATCTACAACAACAATCAAGATCAAATCATATCATCATGTTATGTTTTGGAGCTAACATTGTGATGTAGGTTTCAAACATTTAAGAAAGCATTCAAGCATCAAATCAAGAAATAATTCAAGCCAATTGAAGCAATATCAAGCTTCTTAGAGAGATGTGTTAGACTTCATTCCTCTAAGGGAAACCATTAAAGGTTTGGTGAGTTGTGACAGATTTTTTCACTCATCAATCTTTGTCAGTTGTCATTATCTTTCATTATTAAGGTTTAATTACCAAATTAGGGTTTGACTGAGGAAAACCCCTATTCACCCAAAACAAACATTTTTCCCTCTCTTTGTGTGTGCAGATTTGTAGGTAAAGAAGGATTGAAATTGGATCAAAAGTGAAATTTTACAAAGTTGTCAAAGTTGTCATCAAAGTTTTCAAGCCATGAAAACTCACCTACATAATTTATTTCTAACCTTTCGACAATGGAATCCAGAGGAATCAAGAGTGCAGATTTGAGGTCAGAGGACAGTGGAATCCAGAGGAATCGATAGTTCTCATTAGTATTAGAGGAACTATTAGAATAATATCCTTCTTATTGGAATTATAATCCTTTTTTATGTGACGAGTGCTTCTTAAAATTCTTATGTCCACCACCTTTTTTCTTAACCTCTCCATAATTAGACCTACCCCTCACAACTAAGGAATCACTTAGTGGAACCATCCATGGGTCTTTCTACTAATATCTTTACTTAACATGAACTCAATGCTCTCTTCTATTTTGAGTGTGGCATGTCCCTTTTTCTAGAAAGGAAGTTGTAGAGTGGAATCTAGAAATCCTACCACATTTTATCACAAAACACCCTCTCGGCTTATGGTTTGGAACATAGCAACTGTAATGACTCCCAAACATCATATCTAGGCTCATGGAAAGTGGATCATATACCATAAAGATATCACCATTAGAAGGTCGCTAGTTCAAATTCATTGTACTAGAGCAAGATTGCTTATAGGGATTCCTCTATAGGAGCACATTCTGGCATGTGGTTTGGAACATAGCATATATGATTACACTTGAATATCATATCTAAATCTCAAGAGGAATGGATCTACTATCGGAGATATATTACTGTCAGAAGATGGTTGTGCTAGGCAACTAGCACATACTTTAGCAAGCATTATGGAAAAGTCACCTTCGGATCATGCGGCATCAATTGTGAAATAGCAAGAAGAAGGGGTCAGTGAAGAATACAGATAGGTCCACAAGGTGGTACTTTGGCCTTAAGGTTGATCTAGTGTAGTGTGTTGAAATTAAATTATGGGCTTTGGCACCATTTTGGCTCAAAGTTGACCTATTCCTTGAGGGAAATTATTAGCATATAAATGTAGGGATTCAATATCTTGTAATAGGCATCAAATTATTATGTCATTCTTATATATTCTGGGACACTTGTGTTCTAATTCCTTCTGTGGATGAAAACCAATAGGATTTTGTGATCATTGGACGAAAACCCAATGATCACTAGGATCCGAGAATGAAACCCCTTTGGTTCTTGAGAGCATTCTCATTTAAGGATTGCATCTAAGCTTCAAGGAATCTATAAAGAAGTTAGTAATACTATTGTTGATTTGTGGTAGAATTGTACATCATTTTAGATCAATCTTAGTGAGTTGTATCTGATATATCATATAAGTGGATAAAATTCTGAAGTTTATCATTACATCAAAGTAATCTTTATGTTCATATGTTGTTTTTCATTGTATTCAATCTACAAATCAGTCTTTATGTTAAAATTTTATGTTAGGAACATTACAATGGTAGCAAAGCATGATTCTGATAGCATGTAGGGTTTTCCTAAGGATTGATGTTGAGTAAAAGGGACATTAGGTACCAGAGGAGAGAACTAAAGAAATTGGATCAAGCAAGAAATTCAAAAATGTTAGAAGATGAGGAAATATTTAAGGAAACAATCGTAGAGATTCATGAGATTACAAGAGGGTTAAGGGGTATACCTACAACCCTAGCGAAGACGAGATATGTATTGAAATTTTTGGCAGACAAGATGTCAAGTGGAAATTCAAATCACAATGGTCATCTAAGGGTGAGACCTCATCAAGAAATGGTGGTAGTACTGATGCAATGAATAATACTCTATTAGGAACCCTAAGGAAAATATTCTTGTTAGAATATGTTATGGAAATCTGGAAGATTTTTGTTTCACTGGATTTCCTCGAAAAATTTGGGCGACCTATACTTGCGAAGGGAAAATAAAGCAGCCACCATTAGAAGAACTACTCCACCAGTAATTCCAGCTATTATTCCTACAATCTACGCTAGGAGCACTTGGCCTTCGAGGGACGGAAGGCAGTCTTCTATCACTTCATGGGCTTTTTGTAGCAATTTTTGCATCATCCGAAAACTAGTGAATGAAAAGCAACAACAATTGAATGGTCCATATGACTTCAATCATCTTGCATACCTTTTTGATTGTTCTATCTAATCTGCATTCAATCATCTACAACAAGTTGGTGGCGCCTTGTACTATATAAACAAGCTTATTTTCCCAACGAAAAGGATCTAACAACTGACAATGGTTCGACCTTCTTGCAAGGTCTATCCTTGTTTCTCCACCATCCACAAACAAATGAGCTCTAGAAAGCTTAAATAAGGAAACGCCTTCGGCGTAATTAAAGAACATCAAAATTACATGGATAAAATCATTGCTTAAAACACAAACAAAATTGAAGCATAGTTATGGCTCACTTACTCATTTATAAGAAGTGGAAGATATTTTTGTTAGTTTTGAAAACAAGTAATGGGAAGCAGTCTAGAAATAAGGGTAAGTGCAAGGAAATGAAAGGTCAAAATAGAGGTTTTAGGTGGTCAATTTTTAAATCAAAGAAATGTGAATTTCAGCAAGTAATTTGAGATATCTAAATGTAAAATTTGAAGACATCATACAAATAAGAATTCTAGTGTCTAAAATTTAGTTTCTAAACTACTAAGTTTTTAAAATAATAGAGATTTAGAGCATCAAACTCTAACAACACACAAAGAGGTCATAAATTCGTCACTGAAACAACACATAGCATTGGGCATGCTCCCCATTTATTTTTTATTTCCACATACTATTTTGTAAATCTCTTTAGCAAAAGTTAGTTAAGATGTAGTAGATGCAATATTTTTTTATAATGTTTCAATGAGTATATAATTCTTTACTAATTTTCAAAGTGGACACAACTTGAAAAATAGAACATTGAACATTTACCTCCCAATTTTGAGTAAAATAATTTATTTTTTATCAATGTACATATAATGAAACATAAGATGCGAGAATACAATTTTTTTCAAATTTGGATGAGTAGGCAACAAATTATGTAGAAAAAATAATACATGTGTTTTTGTAGAGTATGAAGAGACTACTAAAAGTAATTAAATAAGAAAATAATACATGTATTTTTTGTACATCTTTGAGCTTAGAAATTCAAAATTATTCCAAGCCTGAATACATTATTTTCATTGATTCAAAATGTAATGCACTTTTGTTATGAATTGATTATTTGATTAGAAATACAACCAAGGCATGATGTGATCACTTTATAGATTTAGTTGCACTTTAGTTGTGTAAACCCCAATCTATAGTACTTGCAAAACAAGAAGGATAAACACCTCAAGTTAGATATTGCAAGCATAAACAAGGATTCCCCATGGAATCCATTTGCAATTCAAACTAGGAATGAAAATATGCAAAAAACACAATAAAATGATAAACCAAAGATGAAATCCTAATTTAAATAGCAAACTCTTGATCCCATGGGGGAATTGGTGCCAATTTGATGTAGAAATTTGGCCCTTTCCCAATTCCTATGATGCAATGTTGATAGATGTAGACTTGATGATGACCTTTGATCCACTTTTGGTGATGAATGATGAAGACTCCAAGCCAAAATCTACAAAAGAACCTAGCTAAGAGCTCAATGGTGTGAAACTTAATAGATATTTGAGCATGGTAACTTTACTCAAATTGTGGATGGATAAAATGAAGGATGAACTCTTCCTTTATAGGATTTTAAGATGGATGAAAGCCCAAATTTGAGCAATGTGGGACTAACTTTCATCCAATGATATGGTGCCACTTGTCAAGCTATGAATGGATGATGGTTGTGCAAGATTTGGGGTTTGTGCCAATAAATGCCAATATTTGAATTTCAAATTTGTTGAAATGACATGTAAGAGGGAAGGAAATGCAATAAATGCCACTTGGCTCAAAAGGACATGTAAGAGATCTTAAATGCCTTGTTGGAAGGACTTATTCCCACTTGGATTTTGAATTCAAATTAGGGAATATTCCAAAAGATGCCATGTGAGGGAAAATAGGATTTAATAAATGAATTAAATCTATTTTCATGTGCAACTCTGCATTATCTAGAGGATGTGACATGAGATGAGGTTAAATTAATCAAGGGTTAATTAATTTAACAGAGATTAGATGATGTGACTTATTTGACTCAAATTTATGGATTTATTTAAATCAAATAAGAGAGGAATATGATAAGAGGCTAATTAAATAAATATTTTGATTTATTTAATCAGAAGGGATGGTGTTAGATTAAATCAAATAAGGTTTCAATTTATTTAATTTAATGGATAGACTTTAGAGATTTAATCAAATAAATTGATTATTTAATTAAATAGGGATAATTATATTAGATGGATTGATTTAATTAACAAGAGAAAGTGACTTAATTAGATAAAATGATTTATTTAATTAAGAGATGAATATTGATGAATTTAATCAGATAGGGGAATTTGATTAAATGGTTAGACCGAGGGATGATTTAGGAAGAAACGATGTTAGTGAGTCAGGATCAGATGCACAATGTCAATCAGTATATTTTCGATGTCTACAAGTTGTATGATTATGTTATGCCTTAAACTCATTTTAGTCACTTTTTGACCCCACTTCCATGCACATACCCTTAAATATAGAGGGAGAAAGACAAAAGTTTAAAGATTGAGAATGAAATCTACAAAACATTAGTGATGGTTCTTAGTGTAATATTGAGGCTCTACTTTCTTATAAAGGAAGGAGGATGCTACTAAAACATGGCTGACCTTTCATGATCTTTTTAATGAGATTTTGTTAAATAGCGTTGATTCCTTTTTGTGATTGTAGATATTTATAAATGATTTCATATAAACTTGTTTTTTGTTATATAAGGAAGTTGTTTCAATCCTTCATCTTCTCCATTTAGGTCAATAGTTTCAACTTTGGCATCTAGCATTGTTATTGCTTCATCCAACAACATTGTAGCACACTAGATTTTTTATTCTAGTTAGCAGCCACTATAACACATGCCTCTTCTCAGTTAAGTTTAGTTGAAGTGTGAAAGATCCCCGAAAACACATGATTCAAACTATCATCTTCTAGATAACAAGCACTTAGTAGTTACCAATCAATCCACTATCTACATCCAAAAATTTCAAAAAATCTAAAATTTAAAAAATTGAATCATTTTTCTTCCTACATATATATATTTTGTTATTATTTTATTGTAGAAAAAGAACCAAAAAATTCTTGTCACTTATAAATTTTTAATATTAAATTCTCAATTTGTGTATACCCAATTCATAGGCAACTCTATGTCACAGTTTATTTTAGCGTAGTTTGAAGAATCATACAAATATACTATCGTTGGTTATGAAACTTTATCTCTTGCAAGGCAATATGAGATGTGCTCATGTTTTTGCCCATCCCCTCAATCAATGCCATTTTCAACTCATAAGAAATTTGTCCCGCCTTTCAAAAAAGTCATATCTTTTGTGCCTTCTTGCTTGGTAAACAACATTGAAGGGAGGAGGTGTTTTCTTGGAATAATTATTAAAGAAAATCAAAATTACATGGGTAAAATCATTGCTTAAAACACAAACACAATTGAAACATAGTTATGGCCCACTTGATTCATTTTTTGTGGACTAAAAAGACATCAAACAAGGATTTTGTGAAGTGGAAGACACTTTTGTTGTCCTTGAAGGCAATTGGAGGACAGTCCATAATGGATGGAGTGCAAGGAGATAATATTTATTTTCACTCTAGAGATTAGAAACCTCACTTCATATGTCATACCACAATAATTTTGTTTCTTTTGGATATGTAATAATAAATTTATAAGTGATATCTTTGTTTATTTTTATTTTTATTTGAAGAGTCAATTTTGATCTTTTCTATTTTATTAATTTAACTTAGATTTAAAAGAAAGAAATTGATTAAGATTATTTTATGTATATGTAAATATGAATCTTAAATTTTTAAATTAAAATTAAAATTTATTGATTATGGATTTGTCTTTTCATATGTAAATATGAATCTTAAGTTTTTAAATTCAAAATTAAATTTAAATTTTATTAATTTATTTTCATTGACTATTTTGAGTTGATCTAATAGATATTTGTGTGGATTTGTGTGCTATATTATTGTATTTAAAGACATATGTTAATCTATTTGCACGTCTTCTGCAATCTTCAAAGAGTATTTAAATGCGAGCAATATTGTAGCATCTTAATTGCATCATCATCCTAAACATACTACATGCTTCTTTGTTATCTTTAATATATGTTAATTATTGTTCAATCAACTCGTTTAGTAGGAGTGTGACCAAAGGAGAAAAATCCTTGCCTATCAAGTTCCCAAATGATATATATTGACACCACCTCACTTCAAGCAATTTTATAATAATTGTCAATTTTTCACCTCTTTATTTTTGAAACATTCATCTAATAAGATTTTATTTTTTACATTGACAAATCAACTCTAACATCTTCGGGTATCAGTCTCCCTATAAACTGCAGTGCACACGCCCTCCGGTTCACGTGACTAGTGGTGTTGGCACGACATGCCCTCTGGTACCATGGGACGGTGGACAGACTAGATCTCGTGACCACTTGCCTACAATAGAATGCTTTAGCCAATCAAACTAGGCCCCTTGTCTAAAACTTTCTTTTACTTCCTTGTTAAAAACAATCCTTGAAAATAATTTGTGTTTTGATATAGCCAGAAAAATATACACATTCTGCAATAATTAAGAGGAGAAAAAAACCTAGAAAATACATGTAAAATGAATAAAAAAAAATCACTTAAGAGACTTTCAGCCCAGAAAAAGAGAAGAGAAGACAGAACAACTACTTCCATGAGAATGACAAATCATTTGTATTGCAATTATGAGGGAAAATCAAGGAACCTTTGCCATTACTATTTGACATTCATACCTTTCTATTTGATGGTGAATGTCAGGAAGGGCTTTCAAAATGACACAAGTAATAAGTTTATTAAGCAATTTATTAAAGAATATATCCATTAATATTGATGCTATCCACATCATTTCCTCAGGAATTAGTCTTTGTACGAATCACTACAAATCCAATAACCCATCTCAGAAGTCTCTAGATAACTTTCATTAACTTTCATTAAAGGGACGCCTCTTGACAGAAAAGCCATCAAGCCGCCAGTCACTGTATATACAGTACGAATATAAAGATCAACATGGTTATTTTACTACTTTGAAGATTTTACCACCATAGAATATCTGTTTTAGATTAGATTTTATTATATATACTGCAGATCCACTTGGTAGTGGATAAAGGCAATACAGAGTGCTAAAGCAAATTTCAATTGAGAAAAATATCTCTGGCTTTTGAGATTACGATGCATTTTTTTGAAATTTATCGGACATATCATATTAAATAAAAGATAAAAACTCACTAACAAATATTCGATACATGTTTTCTATTATTTAATTTTGGTGATTGGAAAAATTGTTTATTTATTTTAACACTTCTCATTAGTTTCTATCATTAGTTGTTTCGGCATTCATAATGTTCAAATTTTGTCTTAGGTGTTCAAAATTCATCTTTGCTAATATCTTTGTGAATATATGTGTCACCTAGTCTTTATTAAATCTACAAAATTCTAAATAGCTTTTCTCATTGTTTACTAACTCTTTGATGAAATGATGCCTAGTATCAATAATGTTGCTCCTCTTGTGAAAAACATGATTCTTTGATAATACAATTACTGATTTGTTATCACAATATATTAGTGTTAGATCCTCTTGCTCATGCAATAAATCAAATAATGCTCTACACATGCAAACTACTTGGCATCATGTTGATGCTACTAGCACATACTCTATTTATACTAATAAAATTCTCTATAAATTACCTTTTTTTATGCCCATGAGACTAAACCTGATTTAAAGTGAAAAACATATCTAGAAGTACTCTTCCTATCATCTGCACTATCTACAAAATCATTGTCAATATAACCAATCAAATCAAAATTATTAGTCGTGAAATATAGTATCCAATGTCTTGGAATTCTTGTTATATATCTCAATGCTCTCTTCCTAACTTGCCAATGTGAGTCTTTTGGTGACTCCATAAATCTTAAAATTAGACTAACACTATACATTAAATCTGACCTTGTGTCTATGAGGTACAACAAACTTCCAATGAATCTTTTGAACATTGTTGGATCAAAATTAGATCCCTTGTCTTCATTGCTTAGTTTAGTTCCTATTACAATTGGAGTTGGTATTGGATTACAATTAATCATCCTAAATCTCTTTAGGACATCCTTTCCATGCTTATATTTGTTGAAAATCAAGATAAAAATTTATAGTGAAAATATATAGATAATTTTATGAATCCAAATAAACAAATAGAAATAAATCATAGATAAAAATAGATTATAATATAAATGCAAACCATAATTTGAGCATTATGTGGAGAAACCCTTGTGGGAAAGAAAAAAAGAAAAAAAACTCCACATCCAAAGAGATCTAGGACTTGTATTAATCCTTCAAATGAGTTACATCAATATAGCTTCTCTCTCTAAATCACTACAACACATCATGGCTTCAACAACCTGTAAATTAACTTGTTTTTCCTTCAACTCAAGCACTAAATATATAGGCATGAGAGAAACCACAAATCATGAATGGTTTCTAAGACCATTTAGGCATATATCACAAAAAAAAGAAGCTTCCTCTTCCAACTTGTGATTTTATCCAGTTTTTAGTAATGTGCTCATGCAAACTAAAATATCTTCCTTATCTTCTCCAAGATCACATTTAACTTCCACTTTTTCATGCTCTTTCCAATTTGACAACTAAAAAAATACTTTACAAGTTGCCATAGTTGCTTTTAGCAACTCTCATGACAACTAAAAGATAATTAATAATTGTCAATTAATAATTAAATACAAAACTAAGGTTGAGATATTTACTCAACATTCTCCCACTTGTCGAACACCTTGCAAAAAAACAAAGAGAAGCTAAATAAATCAAGCTTTAGAAGAATTAAGGCCCATGGCCTCTCTACACCAACTAATTTTTTTGTGCTCACTGGTTTAGTAAGAGAATCTACAATATTCTCAAAAGTGTCTACTTTTTGTAACATGACTTTACCACTCAACCATTTCCCAAACAAAGTGATACTAAACATCTATGTGCTTCGTGTAGGCATGATACATTGGGTTTTTAGCCAAATAGATGGCACTTTGACTATCACATCTAATTATTACTTGTTTACACTGAAAGCCAATACATAAACAATCTCTCTAACCACACTATCTCCTTACAACCATGTGTTGTAGCTATGTACTTTGATTCTATAGTGGAAAATGCAACTGTAGGTTGTCTTTTGCTCATCCAACTAACTACTCCTCCAAAAAAAGTAAAGACATAGCCACTTGTTGACCTTCTGCAATCTAGATCACTAGAAAAATCTGAATCAACAAAGCCATGCAAATCAATCACCCTACTCATATCATAAGATCCATGATAACAAATGCAATGGTTAGAAGTCCCACATAAATATTTGGAAACCCTTTTCACATAATTCCAATGCTCTTTACTAGGATTTTCCATAAATTTACTAATAACTCTCGTTGCTTGGGCAATATCAAGTCTTGTACATATCATACCATACATAAGGCTCCCTACAACACTAGCACATGGAACTTTATGCATCTCTTCAAGTTCATTGTTTGTTTTAGGACATTGTTCTAGAGATAGTATATTGCCAACTAGAAAGGGAATACTAACTAGTTTACGATCATGCGTGTCAAAATGCTCCAAAATAGTATTAATATACTTCTTTTTATTTAACCATAATTTTTTGTTAACCCGATCCCTATTAATTTCCATACCCAAGATATATTTTGTAGCCTCTAAATCTTTCATATCAAAAATACCAAATAATTGGCTCTTAAGTTCCCTAATCATTCACCTATCATTTCCAATAAATAACATATCATAAAAATATAGGAAAATGATTAGTTAGGACCCAAATTTGTCCTAACACACCTCAACACACTTCCACAAACTTTGAAGTTGCTTCACATGTATTGTTAACACTAGGTTGGCCATTACCCGTGCTAAACACCATAAAATTGTTAAGTACACGCTTCTCATTTGATCAAGACAAGACATGGACCACACAAATATCTTTTACATGATCTAGAACAATCCACGAATCACCTAAGATCCAACGAAGATTCATCCAAACTTGCATCATAGAAATACTTCAACCTAGAACATCCAGTTAACCTTATACGCACACTAATGCATGAAACACACATTGTATTGTACCAAATCATGAACAATCTTGAATTTTGAAAGATAAAATCAGCATAAGCAACTTCCCATATCCACACAACCTAAACTAAACTATGTAAAAATGTGGAGAAATAAATTTCTCACAAACCACAACAAACAACACTAAAAATTTAGTTAACACACTAGTGAACATATCTCTCTACACAATGACCCAGAAGCCCAAACTCTAGATATAGCAACTACTAACAACCTTGAACAACATATCAAATCTGCATAGGAATAGCATAAACACATAAGAAAGTCGAAGCACATCTTGGAGCACGTTTTGAACATTTGCACAACATTATTTTCTCTATTTATCAAATTTTCTCAAAAGCACTTGGAAACCAAGCACTAGAGACACCATCTCAACACATTACATCATTCCAACACACTCCAAATACTACAACATAAAGATAGCTCCATGTACTCACAACACTTCCTTAATATCTCAACTATACATGCACAAATTGCAACAAAGTGTTTCCCTCTTTTTCAAATGGCATCTTCATCATGCAACAACCTACCTCAACACATAGTTGACATCAATGAAAACACCAGAGCTTGTTGACATCAATGACAAAACCTTCATATTTGCAACACGTATATCACAATATCATGATAATACCATTCATGGGATACCCCTGCTAAGTGCAAAGAAGAAAAATTGATAGCTTATTTTTCAAAAATAGTATTAACACTTTTGTGTCCCATCAAACATAAGTGTAGGAACCTTTCCCAAGATTTATTGCAATTCCTTGTTAGCCTAATTTTGAGTTTGTTTCTTCTAGGTTTGAGGATCATTTTAGATTTTGATGTTGCAAAAAGTAAGGAATGATAGATCATCCCAAACCTTTCGCTCAAGAGCCTCGTACTCAATATCAAGGGCTTAAAAATATTCTATCTACTATCTTATTTCCAAATTGTGTTGAATCCCTTGTTCTATAGGTTGACAAGATCAAGCCTCTAATACCTTTATAATATCCCAAATAGGATATTTTTACTTAATTCAATTCCAATCAATATAAATTTATGGATTTGTCACGTAAGATCATATCCAATACAACAAATATTATTCTCAAAGAACACGTAGAAATGGGTAAGAATCCTCTTTGAAAGTGAACAATTAACTTAACATTCATAATAACCATCTACTCTTTGTTAATTAAATATGATTTCAACTTACAATTGATTGAGTATTTACCAAATTTTCTAGAACAATTAAGATTTCAAACTCTTTCTTTCCCTCCAAATAATCTCACTTACAAACCAATGGATACCACTTAAATAAATAAAACTTTTGATTATATAACACAAAAATATGGGCACTCACAAAATAGGACACACCTAAGTATTATAAAGTTATTTTCCTAATTTGTTTCCCCAAGCCCATGAAAAACAGAGAATTGGATTAAGGAAGAACTTGTCTAATCTTATGGGAAAAAGAGACATGATATCTAGGTCCAGTAATAGGTTGGTCACGACCACTTGGATTCCCACACATGACTCTTCATCAATCTCTTTTACTAAATCCCAAATCCTAACCACCCATAACCTCAGTTCCAAATTATGAATTCCATACTCTAGCTAAGGCAGAAAGTCATCCACCATTTCTTCACCTAAAAACATATAGTTGTCTCTACTTTTCTTTCCCCATGTTCACCCTCTCCTTCTCCTTCCCCTTTTCTAAAAATTATTGAAACCATGCCCCCTTCACAAAGTCCCCTTATACCTATTTATTACATTGTACATTGATTTTTGGAAACTTCTTGCTATAATGCCAAAATCATTATTCCACCATCTATCTCCTCTTACTTGCAATCATAAACTTAACTCCTTTCTCCCAATCACACCACCCTTTATTAGATAAAAATCATATATATATTAAAATATATTAACATATAAATTTTTTATAATATACACAATTTTCAAATTTATTATTGTCAGGGTTTTTTAGTACTGAATATTGAGGAGATTTGGTGAATGAGCTCTATTGGGGTTTCTTGTGTCTATGGTCATCCTTGGCCCCTCTTGCATCATATCGTGCCTTAGGTGTAGGATTTTCCCATCTATTGTGTGTACGTTCGCTCTTACTACAGACTTATTGGTTTTATTATGCCCTCAACCAGTTCTAACCTAGCAATTCTTACTAGTGTTGGCAGTTCAACAACTTTTCTCAATGGCTCCCCCTCTGAACAAGCGACCACGAAAAATTGTTTCGAAAGTGTTTCACAAGGTAAGTCTTTTGGCTCCCTGACTAATGCAGTTTTACCCTTGTCATATTTTGATTATGCATGTCAATGGCTTGAGCATCATACTCTTGTTGGTTATTTTGTTGGGAGGACTCTCCCTGAAAGTGTGCTTAAAGAATGGATCCACAAGGCTTGAGTCCCTCATGGGGTCCACCTTGATATGGTCCAACATTTTAACCAAGGGTTTTTTTCTTTTCCACTTTGCAAAGGTCAGTCATGTTCAGCCAATCCTAAATCATGGTCCTTGGTATGTTTGGTCATCTTTGTTGATTTTCCAATCATGGACCCAGTACTTTGCTATCTCAGGTGAAACCAAGTTGTGGGTCCCAGTATGGATTGAATTTTTGGGTTTTCCTCTACCTTGTGTACCTTTTTTTAATCATATTGCATCCTCTTTGGGGAAGGTCATTTGTATTGAACCAGATAGGTTCTTTCAAGCTCGACCCAAAAAATGGGCATGTGTCGAAGTGGACCTTTCACAGGGTTTAAACGAGTCCATTGATATTCAAATTGGAGCTCTCTAGCATACCCAGAAAGTCACTTATCTCAATCTGTCGAACATGTGTTATAGGTGTCAGTCTGCAGACCACAAGATTAAGTACTGCCCTTTGGCAGTTCCTTGTACTCCTTTGCTGTCACAGGATTTTGAAAAGACTTGTTAGGAAAATACTTTTGTTGTCAAATTAGAGGAGAAATGGACAATGGTTACAAACCGTAAAAATAAGTCCAATGGCTCTAGGATGGTTTCCAAAGTCCCTAAGCCAACTAAAGAAGTTTCAAACCCTTCGATGAAGGGGAAAGAGGCCCAGGTTGGTTATGTCAATACTTTGGCATGACCAAGGCCTAAGTCTATGCCTCAACATGTTGCCATCATGATAGCACAACCGACTAAATCTCCTCCCGTGTCAAGAGCTCAAAGGTGGACTCGTAGCCCTTCATCTTTGGAAGAAGAAGAATGTGTAGAAGAAGCAGATATTTTCTTCTCCAAACATTCAAATTGGTTTAGTTCCACATAATTTTTGTAGAATTGTTGACTCCAATGATATGGAGGAGTTTCACTCATGAATTTCCTCTCATGGAATGTTCGAGGTCTGACAGACCTCTCTAGGTAGTATTCCATTAGAGATACTCTGCAGAAGTATACTGGTATTGAAGTGCTTTGTCTCCAAGAAATGAAAATTATTAGTTTTTTGCTCACATCGGCTTGTCGGTCTATTTGGCCAACCAGTAAAATGTTTTGTACTGATCATGAGGCTAGACGCGGAAAAATATTCACCCTTTTTTCCCCACAATGGCATGCTTATGTGGTTGATCATGGGTCTGACCCCACACATCAGCTCATTTGGATTCTTCTTAACATTGATAATCA
>VDFB02347045.1:300410-322646 GCA_007258455.2 Sequoia sempervirens
AGGATATAAGTATGGACTTTGTTCTTGGTTTGCCAAGGACACAATGAGGGAATGATTTAGTCTTTGTGGTGGTTGATAGGTTTTCGAAGATGGCACATTTCATTCCATATCAGAAGACCCATGATGCAATCCACATTGTTGACTTGTTCTTCAAAGAGGTGGTGAGGCTACATGGTCTACCAAAGAGTATTGTTTTAGATCGTGACACCAAATTTGTGGGGTACTTTTGGAGGACCTTGTGGAACAAGCTAAAGATAGAGTTGAAGTTCAGTTCTGCACACCATCCACAAACAAATGGGCAGATAGAGGTTGTTAACAGGAGTCTGGGTAACCTAGTGAGATGTTTGGTAGGAGATGAACCCAAGGGATGGGACTTGATCTTACCCTAGGTAGGATTTTCTTACAACAATTCTGTCAACAGGAGCACTGGTAGATTACCGTTCCAGATTGTGTATGGAGGTAGCCCCAGAATAGCTCCAGAATTGAGGAAGATGGACCAAGAGAAGAGAATAAGTGTTGAAGCCGAAGATTTTTTAGAGCACATCAAGAATATACATCAGAAGGTACAAAAACACATTAATAAGATGACTATGCAATATAAGGCTAAGGCAAATCAGAAAAGGAGGAATAAGGAGTTTCAGATTGGCGATGAAGTAATAGTCCCACTTGAGGGAAAGAAAGGTTTCCTATGGGAACCTATAACAAATTGAAGATGAAGAAATTTGGTCCCTGTAAGATTTTGAAGAAGCATGATTCAGGGAATGCATATGAGGTAGAGTTTCCTGATGGAATCAACATTTCCCCTATGTTCAACATTTTAGATTTGACAGAGTATCATGAAGGTGGAATAGAAGAAGCACTAGCAATAGGGCAGTATGGCATTATAGCACCTACTTCAGAAAGGGAGGAGATTGAAGCAATCTTGGATAGTCATGTGAGAAAGAGTACTAGAAATAGGTAGTATAAAGAATATCTAGTGAAATGGAGAGGAAGGCCTATGGAAGATTCATCTTGGCTATCTAAGGTAGCGGTTGACTGGTTGGGTTTTCCTAAACCATCTGAGACGTGATGGGTCACTTCTTAAATTACCCTGGGTGTCTAATGTAGGAGCATCCAGTGGTGTAAAGGCAATCTTGCATCGCCCAAAAATAGTTAAATTTCAAGTTTCTCAGTTTTTAGATGTTTTTACATTTTTGGATACCTTTTTTGTCATAATGAAATTTCCAATTTACAGTTTTTATTTTCTATTCCTGGGTTGAAAGATATTATAGTTTTAGTTTCCTAGATTTGTACCTGAAAATATTTTGAGTTAGATTTGAGGCACTTAGAGTTTCTAGAATGGCCCTGAAACTTGCTAAAATTAGTGTAGAAAATTTCAAGTGTGTTATTGACTTCGAGACCTTTCCAGCGGTTCAAACAGTTTTCGAATCGGAGTCCTAGATCAAAAGTTATGGCCCCGGGAAGTTGGCGCTCTTTGAAGATACAATTGCAAATGTTCTTTTGAAATTTGAACTTCAAGTTGTAATTTTTCGGCACCAAACCGCCTAAACTCAAATTTGAATGTTGTTTTGGCTCCAAACTAAGAGGAGCTCTATTTATGGGCGGGTTGCTAATTTTGGTTTGCTTTTGGGACAAGCTTGCGCTATTGAAAGAGTGATTACGTAGCTTTTTTGTAACTTTTACATGTGTTGTAGAACTTGGGGATTTGAAATCATGCACGTGTAAAGCTCCCATTTACGAATATAAAATTATTACTCTTGTTTGTGGGTTATTTTATATGTCTCGGCTACCCTCATTAGAATTAAATGCAATATTCAATGTTGTAGTATGGGAAAGTATACTCCAAAATGTGGGAGAAAATATAGTGATTAAGTTGCATTGTCAAAAGAGGCATTGTGGTCCTTTAGTATATTTTACTCTTTCTGAATCAAAGTCTACACAAATACGAATAAAGATACCATACACATTTGTTTCAATATACATTTGTATATATAAATTACTATTGGATTGTCAAACAAACTGTCACACTAGTCTTGGTCTTTATACATGGATATATATATAACTATGTATATGTACATTTTTAAATATGAAACGGAGAATTCAATACAAATATATATATATATACATATATATATATATATGTATATATATATATATGTACATATATGTATATATATATGTATATATATATATGTACATATATGATACCATGTATATATATATGTATATATATATGTATCTATCTATGTAAAAGCTGCAAGCAGCCCAAAGGTACAAATCAATGCCATGATTGCAGTTTGTAGCAATCTACAAAATTTTAGAATTTACAAAAGCTAAACCATGGCAATAAACACTTTGTTACAGGGAGCTTGAAATAGATGGGGTAAAAAAAATATAATGAAACATATTGATACAAGACAAACAATCTATGTGAGAGTTGGATTCTTAATTCTAAATTCAAACTACATTATTTGGCACTGAACACTATAGAAAAATAGGTAAATTCTCAAAGAACTATTAGGAATATATGTAAGAACCGCAGGAGAATTATAGATGATGAAAAAGTCAACTTTAAAATATTGAGTATAGAAAAGGAAAACTATGATAATGAACACCTTGCTATGGGGAACTGAGAAAAAAAATATCATGAAGAACACTTTGTTATCATGAACTTCAAACAATTGAGTAAAAAAGAACATCATGAAACATATTGATAGAAGACATTTACCATGTTCCTCCAAACAAAATAACCATGAAAAAATTTCAGAATTTTAAAAATTGAAAACAATCCTTGTTATAAGAACAATATAATAATCTATTACAAGCAACTTCAAACAAATGAGTGGAAAATAATATCATGAAACATATTGATACTCAAACATATGAGGGAAAAAGAACGTCACATGAAACATATTGATACAAGACAACCAATCTATGTAACAGTTGTCTTGTCAATTCTAAATTCATAATTTTTTTGCAATCCTTATTGACCAATGAGCAACATTTAGAAACATCCTTTGTTGAAGAGATAAGCTCCATGTCGTCATTAAAAACCCCAAGAAAGTCTTCTCTATTTCACTATAATATTTAGTGTCAAGTAATGTAGCTCGAATTCCCAATTAAATTTATGGCCTTATAGCCATTTTGCATAGATTATTGCTACCCATTGCATTTACAAGTTCTATTTAATGTGGGTTTAGTACCAAAGAATGTAGCTCAAATTTTCAATTCACAAGCCAACTCTTACATACACTGCTTGACTTGTATGAATAGGAAAATAACAGATGATGAAATAGTCAACTTTAAAATATGGAGTATAGAAAAGGGAAACTACGATAATGAATAGCTTGCTATGGGGAACTGAGGAAAACAATATCATGAAGAACACTTTGTTATCACAAGCTTCAAATAGTTGACTAAAAAATCACATCATGAAACATATTGAAACAAGACATATAAAATGTTCCATCCAAACAAAATAACCATGGAAAAACTTCAGAATTTTAAAAATTGAAAACAATCCTTGTTACAAGAGCAATAGAATAATCTATTACAGGCAGCTTCAAACAGATGAGTGGAAAATAATATCATGAAACATATTGATACTCAAACAGATGAGGGAAAAAGAATATCATGAAACATATTGATACAAGACAACCAATCTATGTAATAGTTGCCTTGTCAATTCTAAATTCATAATTTTTTTGGAATCCTTATTGACCAATGAGCAACATTTCAAACATCCTTTATTTCAGAGGTAAGCTCCACAGTCGTCATTAAAAACCCCCAACAAGTCTTCTCTATTTCTATATAATATTTAGCGCCAAGCAATGTAGCTCGAATTTCCAATTAACTTTGTGGCCTTATATCTATTTCACAAATATTATCAGTACCCATTGCATTTACAAGTTCTATTTAATGTGGGTTTGTTGCCTGTAGACACGAAAAATATACTGATTGATCCTCTACACTTGATCCTAATTTTACTAACACTAGTTCATCCTAAATCATCTCTTTTACTAATCATTTAATTAAATAATATCTATTTGATTAAATTCATCACATTTCATCTCCTAATTAAATAAATCAAATTTATCTGATTAAGTCATCATCTCCTATTAATTAAATAAATCACTTTGTTTAATTAATCCTATAGTCCCTCTTTTAATTAAATAATTCAGTTTATTTAATTAAGCTCTAAGGTCACCTCCCTTAAATTAAATAAATTAATCTTTATTTGATTTAATCTAACATCATCCTCTTTAATTAAATAAATCAAACTTTATTTAATTAATTCTAAAATCATTATTCCTCTCATTTTGATTTAAATTAATCCAAAAATATAAATCAAATTGTCAAATCAACTAATCTCCATTTAAATTAATCAAATCCTAATTAATCCTAATCTTAATCCATCAAATCCTCTAGCTTTTGCAACTTTCTCATGAAAATAAATTTAATTTATTTATTTATCTTCCTTTTTCATTCAAAAAGGCATCAAAGGATGGAATATTCCTAAAATTTGAAATCTCCCCCCCAAAAGTACTTGTCCATCCAACAAGGCATTAAAGGGGCCTCTTACATGTCCTTTCCTTGAGCCAAGTGGCATTTAATTCATTTCTTCTCTCCCTCCAAATTGTCACTTATCCAATTTTGAATTTCCACCTAATTGCATTAATGTGCACATTCATCCAAATGTGCTCCACCTTTGTCCACTCACATGTTGACAAGTGACAATAGGCTATTGGTTGGTTTTTGATCCCACATTCATTCATTTTTCCTCATCCCCCATCATTCTCTTCTATAAATAGAAGGCTCTTTTACTAATTTTGCATCCACAATCGTAGGCATTTTCATCCACAGCTTGTGAAAAGTTATCATCTTCATGTTTTGAATCAAGTTCATCCATCTTCATCCATTTTCATAATTTCATAGCTAGGTTATGGAGAAATTTCATCAAGAAGCATCAAATATTCACCATTGATCATCAACCTTGCAAGGAATTGGGAAAGGGTCATTTTCCACATCAAAATGGCACCAATTCCCCGGTGGGATTGAGAGTTTGGAAATTAAAATAGGATTTAATAGCTTTTTTACTTACAGTGTTCTTCACTTATTTCTTGTTTTCATGTTTCAAATGAATTTCATGGGGAATGTTGTTTCTAACTTGCATATTGGACTAATAATGTGTTTTTTCTTTATTTTTTTGTAGGTCTAGGATCACCATTCATGTTTTGGCATTAGAAGGAGGGAAAATTTTGAAGAAATTAACACATTTTTTGAGAAATTCTACTCTTTTTTTTGAGTTTTTTTGTGTCTATAGGAAACTGCACTACTGCCAAGTCAAACTCTACCACTATTAGTCCAACGACACTATTTAGTGATGCTTCTAAATATTAAACTATGTCGCTCAAGTCATTCTCCTCAGGGTCCGGCCAATTCAAACTCCTAACTATCTCACTTTGCAAAACAATGTCGCAATCGTGCTTAGTACCTTTCCACAGTCTATCACTAGTCTCACCAAAGCATCGCTGACACTCTTCAAACTATGTCACCATCACAAACTTTTCCACTAGAGTGGGATAAAAGGAAGTTTTCAAAAAAATTCAACATGTTTTTTTTCATTTTGATCACTTAACTTCTAATTGGTTTTTGGCTTCTATTTTTGTAGTTTTAACCAATTTTTGTAGGTTGGACTGATTCAAGAAGGAAGGAGGAAATGAAATGAAGTCTTCTTATGGAATCATCATTCTATTGTATCAAGTGTTTTTGAACACTTTGGGGAGCAATTATAATCCCATTTCTAAGGGATTTATCATCTTCAAGCTTTTTAGGACTCAATAATTTTTGTTTGGGCTTAAAAAGAAAAAAACAAGGGGATTAAAAATAACCTTAGGCAACTTACTAGAGTTTGTTTTGAGGCTTTAAAATTGAACAACAAAATTTCACACTTCAATATTGGTGCTTAAAAAGAATCCATTCTTGCTTTGAAGGTTAAAATTAACATGGGCATTTTATGTTTTGTAATCTCTTATCCAAAGTAATATCATTTAAAAGGCATATGTGCTTCTCTCACACCTCATGGAAATATTGAGAATCAAAATTCTTTTGGTGATATTAAGTTGTAAGCGATTTCCTCCACACTTCAATTTGGATTCATAAAATTGAACAAAGCTTACTAGTGTGAGTGGAGTATGTCACGTGTGTTCTCTCTTTATTCACATATAAACAAAGATCAATCAAACTACAGATGTGCTTGCTCACTTTTTTTTACCCTTAGAGAAGCCTACCTAAGATACATGTCTGAAAGGAGAACTCGAAGGTGACTCCAAAGAGTTTTTCACTTGAGCCAATATATAAAAGGATAAGACTAAATCGTCAAGTCCAATGGTATGTAGGCCTTAGTGGTACAATGTCTTTTAGAATGGGGTACTATCATAAAAAGTATAAGAGCCCCTAGTAGGATTGATTAAAGCCTTGGTTTGCTTGTTGGACACTCACAAGGTGTGATGTCCCTGATCACACTAACTAAGAACCAATTTTTTTAGAAGCCCAAATCCTTATCTATTTGCTGGTGCATGAATGGTCATTCTAAAGCTGCCCCACAATTTTGTGGTTCTTGGTAGAGATGAGAAGTATTCCATGGTATTTTCATGGGTACTAAAGCTTTGTTGACCCATAGAGTGAGTGTCATGGAGGGGAGCCAATGTGGTCAAGCTTTTAATCATCCACCAAGACTAAGCGTAGTTGGATTTATCCAAGTGGAGATTCAACAAATATTGTCTCTTGATTATCCATAGGGTTGTGCATTTTCGTGGAATCAAGACACTTTGCTTGGATCTAAAACATTGGAAAACAAGCATTCAACCATGATCATCAAATTTGAAACCCTTTAGAGGAAGCAAATACCGTTGACAAAATTCAAGTGTTATTGCTTTCCCTAGGGATTCTATCCTTAGAGGCTTCTAAGCATTTGAATTTATATCTCAATTTTCTCCCACTAAAGTCAACAATAGGGAACTTTTTCCTTAATTTCCTTGATTTCCACATAATGGACTTTGTGGGATGAGAAGAAATTGGGACATTAGACATTTATTTTGAAAATTTAATCAGCAAAGTGTTTTTGGTAAAATGAACTCATTAAGAAAAGATAAGAAACAATTGGACCCCACACATCTGCTCTTCCAAATGATTTCTTGAAAGATCAAAATCTGAAAACCAAAGTCCAAAGGTCTTAGTCAAAAAGCTCACAAGAAATTTTTGCCCATGCTTTACGAATTTAGAGAAAGATTGACCTTCAACTTTTACAAATGTGCATCAAGGAACAATCCAAATTTGTATTCATTTTACTATTGTCAAAATCCAAGTCTCTTTCAAAGGTTTGAGTATCTCACATAGAAATTAATAGCATGTTCTTCAACACCTTGGTCTAGTAAACAAAGGTCTCTCTAAGTCTCTTAGGATCAAAATCAAAACACCTTCATCCATCCTCCAAAATAGAAATCAAGATCATCTCACAAACAACTCTTTGGAATCTTGAAAAAATCCTTCATGCTAAACTTTGGGAAAATCCTCTTGAAATCAAAAATAAAAACAAATCCAAATCATCTTCTTTGACTAGGTGTGTATAGATGAATCCTTCTTTGCACACTTAGTCAAATTATCATCTTGTGGACAAGTTTTCTCTAAGACAACATCCAGCCTCTTAGATTTTATGAGTTCATTATCCAAACCAAATCAAATCAAATCAATCCAAAATCAAGATCAAAAATCAAATCAAGCAGCAAATCCAAAAGTCCTAAAGTTTAGCATCCTCCTCAAGGTTCCCTAAGAGTTCCAATCATTCACCAAACATCCATCTTTCATTATCTCATCACCATCCTTTTGATCCTTAATATCTTATACTTTCTTTTTTTTGTAGCTAAAGTTTAGATCAATCCAAGGAATTAAAGGTTCACCTCCCATTCTTGAAAATTGATCCTCATTTTATGGTCCAAACTAGATCCCAACACAAGAAGAACATGGAAACAAATAAAAAAACATCCACTTGAAGTGACTTGAGTTAAACTACTCCTAAAATAAATCCCATTGGGTCTAGCAATCCCACACTCAATCTTCCTCCACTCCCACAAGATTCTCAAGAAAAAGGTGGCCAAGTGGAGGACATCACCAAAAAATTTCTAGGGATGACTCAAGATGAAATCTTTGAAATGGTCCAAAATCCCAAGACTCACAAAATTGTTAATGCCACGATGAAACTCAATCCCTCACAATACATGCTAGAATTGGCCAAAGAAGGGGCTAAACTCCCTTTCGACTATGATGTGAGCACTCTTGTGGAGAAATCTCTTGGGATCATGCCTCCAATCTCATCCACACCTCCATTTCAAAGCATTACTCAAATCATCCCCCAAATCACATCATCCATTGCTCCAACTCATCCAATTGTCAACAAGGGGAGCTCATTGCTTCATGCACTACAAACACACCCCCTTGTGAACAACCAAGATTTGGATGCAAATACCATATTGGGTCAATCTGTCCCATTGAATCTGCTACACTCATACATTTTTCTCACCTTTAATGACCTCAATGACCCATCCTCTTTTCACACAATATCTACATATCCTCTCAACAAACAAACCTCTCCCCCTATGACTCCATAAGGAGAAGGTGGGCTATTTCGGAAAGGGGGAATCTTTGGCCCTTCATCATCATCATTTCCTCAAGGGAACACACCACCTATTTTTCCACCACTTCCACATTTTCTATTAACATCCACACCACTCCTCAGTTTAGGGCTCCCCCCTTTACCAACCATCAATCAATAAAATCAAATCAACCCCCCAATAATAAATCAAAACATCGTATGAAATCCTCTAATCTTTCCATCGATATCACAACAACATGTGGTAACCATCCAAGCAACACAAGCAATTGTTACACCATCCATAAATGTGGTCTCTCAAGGACCAAACATATCAATCCCGTCATCCACTACACAAATCCCTATCATCAATACAATAGCACCTCTCATCACAACAACAAACACCATTCTAAATCTGCCACCACCATTGCCACCAAGACCAAACATGTCCAACCAATATAGCATCACATTGCAAGAAGCTCAACAAACCTATCAGAAGGAACTTCAACAATTCCAAGCTCAACAAGCACAAAACATCCAAGCAACACAATAAGTTTCTCAACAATCACAAGTAGCTCAAGCCACACAACAAGCACAACAAGCACAAGCAGCATAGCAGGCTACCCAAGCTCAAGCTTTGTTGCAACAATAGCAAGCTTCCCAAATTGCACAAGAAACTCAAGCAACTCAAGCTGTACAAGTCACACAAGCCACACAAGTTTCCCAACAAGCACAAGTTCAAGCTCAAGCCCAATATCAAGCTCAGCAAGCACAAGCACAAGTTCAATACTAGGCACAACTAAAAGTAGCTCAGTAGCAAGCATATCAGCAAGCCCTGCAATAGTTCCAAGCATAGCAAGAAGCAACCCAATTACCAACCAAACAACAAGCATTGTTGGCACATCAACAACAAGAGCAACAAGAAGTGTTGTTGGCACAACAACAAGCCTTGATCACACAGTATAGCCTACAACAAAATCCCACCAACACATCCAACACTTCATCTATCACTCGAACAAGTCTGCCACTTCAAAACACATTCACTCCACCTCTTGATCTGCAAAATGACTTGATGACACAAATAAAATTTCTCTTGCAGTAAGTGCTTGATCTCCAATCACGGAAAACAACAAAGACACCAAGCAGTCTACGCCCCCATCCATTCGATAGGAGCCTTCAAATGGTACCATTCCCAAAGGGGTTTAAAATCCCTAAATTTGACAAATATCATGGGATAGGAAACCCTCAAGATCACATCAGGGAATTCCAAGTACATTGCATGGAGGTCACATATGATGATACAAATATGATGCAGCTATTCCATCGAAGTTTGGCTGGTCCTTCCATGGAATGGTTCTCTCACCTTCCTCCAAGAATCAAAAAGTTCCAAGAAATCATGGACGCATTCATAAAAAAATTACACATTCAACATTTGAATGGATGTTATTCTAGAGGAACTATCTGTGCTCAAACAATCTAAGGACGAATCATTTGCTTCCTTCTTGCAATGATGGTGATCCAAGTCCAATAAGAGAAAATGGACCATGCTAGAGGAACAACAAATTTGCACCATCATTTTTAATCTCAGGAAAACATTGTCATTCCATATCAAGATGCAATGTATCACCACATACAACCATTTGATCCCCAAGGTCCTCAACATTGAGCGAGCCCTTATTGCACAAGGGGGGACACCACATATCCATAAAATCAAGACAACCACCCATCCACCAGCTATAATGAAAAACCTTGCACATGGGTGAAGAGCAGGAACATCACTAATAATGGTGTGGTGGATGCCAAGGTCATAATCAATGCTCCAAAACAAGACACACAATCATACCAACAACTACAAGGAAATAATCAAAACAACACTAAATCCAACACGGTATCACAACAACCACCCAATAATCAAGTCAACAACCAAAATAATCAAGGGGGGCCACCTTCACAGAACAAATATCCCCCTAAGAAAAAGTACACATCCCTTGGGGAACCAATTGAACCAGTCATTAAGAAACTAGTAAATGAAAATCTCATCAAAATTCCCGCTTATGATAATTATCAAGGGCCCCAAGTGAAACCACCATGGTACAATGAGAACCACCTTTGTGATTTTCATAAAATCAAGGGGCACACAACAACCAATTGCATTCAAGGCTAAAAAATCTTATCCAAGACCTCATCGATTACAAGGTCATAAATGTTGAACAACCAACTAGAAATCAAGACCTTAAAATATACATGAATCCAATGTCGGATCATAACAAAGGGAAAAATCATGGAAAGACCAAGTATGCCAATGTGAACCATGTGTACAATCATGTTGTCGCATCCATAGATGAATGGGTCACTGTTGCTAACATCAAGGGAGCCAAAGTTGATTGTGGAGTCACCACACACAATAGAAAAGTTACCACTGTTGGGTCATCACAACCACCTAGAGCATCCACCTCAAATTCAAGATCCATTCCTAATGGCTATAATGTCTTGGACCAGTTGAAAAGAACCCCCACTCATATCTCCATCATGGAGTTGCTAAAGATATCACCCACACATAGAAAAATACTAGAGGAATCATTGGCTCCATCCACTATCTCTGTGGATCTTGATGTTGACCAGTTCCAAGCTATGGTTGGACACATCACCACCCCAAATCTCCTAACATTCTCCGACTAGTAATTTCCCACCCAACCATCTCATAATCGTGTGCTCCATCTTGAAGTCCTAGTTCATAAAAGAAAAGTCAAAAGGGTCTTGGTGGATGGGGGTGCAAGTCTAAATATCTATTCACTCACACTAATAAATAATTTTGGATTCTTCAAGGATACCATTGAAAAAGGTAAGGCTATCACAATTAGAGCATACGATTATTAGGAAAGAGTGTCTCAGGGCACTATTTAGCTCTCTATTCAAGTAGGGCCAGCCATTATGGAAACCACATGCCAGCTTCTTGACCTTGATTTACCTTATAACATCCTCCTAGGGTGTTTTTCGATCCATGGGATGCAAGCTATTACATCAACCTTCCATTAGTGCATCAAATTCCCATATCAAAATCTAGAGGTCATGGTCTATGGTGATCCTAAACCCTTTGCTTATTGTAAGAACTTGGAAGAAAAATACTATAAAATCCCCCAAGTCCCAAAGAATGATGAAGGCCCTACAACTTCATATGTAGACCCAGCTACCTTCCTCCACTTCTGAGACAAAGACACCCGCCATCCCTAATATGTCTAAAATCAAGGTCATTATCCAAGACAATGGGTGTGGGGATTATAAAATGAATAAAATTGATTTCGTAATAGGAGAGTTGCCTCAATCTCCTAGGTCTCATGGGCAACCCCAACCAATTGAAACATCATCCCAAACCTTCAAAGAAGACCCTTCTAGATTCAAGTGTTTGGGAGATCTAAGTTAGGAGATAGTACATGAAAAGACATATCAATCTTACTATACCAAGATGAAAGGCTCACACTTGATCTTCCCATGAATGAGAGTAGCAAAGGATTAAAAATGATGCTTGGTATGGGCTATAATAGAAACCAAAAATTTTGAAAGAATGACAATGGTCTTCTAGTACCTCTCATTCTAGAGAAGCGTATGAGAAATATTGGCCTCAGATGTACCCCTCTGAAGGTGGCCATACTTGGAAAAGGTGCCTCGGTTAGAAAGTTCAAAACTCCCCCTTAGCTATTAGCATCTGCCCTTCAATTACCAATATCCACGGGTCGAGTCATAGATAACTTTACCTTTGACATAACTGATGTGTGTAGTAGTGATGAAGACCCCATAACTGGCTTGCCTATGCTATTTGAAGATTCCTCCCTTCTCATGATTAGTACCTTGTCATTTGAGTCAAACAATGAAACCCATGAGATAAACTTAGTTTATCCCCAACTCATCAAATACAACCAAGGACCACCATTTTTTGACACATTCAAAAATGATGAGACACTCTCAAAATTGATGGGATTGTGAGGTAAAATACCATCCAGAGATTACAAAGTTGGATTTTACATCATACTGGACATGCATGCCTGTTACGGGGAAATGATTGAATCCTTTAGTCGCAAAAGTGAAAATTTGAGAATAATCTCTAGGTCTTTGAGTGAAAACCACACTGTGGCACTCTCTGACCTAAAAATAGTAAAAATAAAGGATGCATCCCATCGTGAAAACCTCTCTGAGGTGTTGGAGGATGAAGGATTCAATATTCCTCTTAGTGCCATTCATCAGGAGAAGTCAGCGGTCTTAGCAGAGAAGTGCAATCCAGTCAACCTAGGAATAGAGGAAATGTCACACATAACATTCTATGCAGAGTCACTTCTGATAAAAGAGCAAGAACTCCTGGCTGCATTCCTAAAAGAAGGAAAGATAAATTTTTCATGGGCCTATGTCGACGTGTCGAGACTTGATCTGGAAGTTGTGGTCCACCACCTAGCTATATATCCCAAAGAAAAACCAATGAGACAAAAGCTAAACAAAATGCATCCCCATATTGCATTGTTGGTTAAAATGGAATTACAAAAGCTCCTAGATGTAGGGTTCATATAGTTGATTGATTATCTAGAGTGGGTCTCCAATCTTGTACATATTTCCAAGCCCACTAGAGCAACCACATCTACATGAACTTTAGAGATCTAAACAAAGCATGTTCCAAGGATGAAATCCTCTTCCAAACATTGATATGATTGTGGATATGACAGTAGGACATGAGATGTTATCCTTGATGGATAGATTCTCAGGCTACAACTAGATCATGATAGCAAAAGATGACCAACATAAAATGGCCTTCACTTGTCCATGGGGGACATATTGCTGGAATATTATTTCATTTGATCTAAAAAAATGCAGGAGCTACTTATCAAAGGGCCATGACATTAATCTTTCATTATATGATTCATAATACTATGGAAGATTATGTGGATGATATATTGGCTAAATCAAAGAAATGACAAGATCGCATATAAGCTCTAAGCTCCATCATTGATAGGCTAGAAAATTACAAGGTCTGACTAAATCCATAAAAGTGTGTCTTCGGGGTACAATCAGGCAAGCTCCTAGGGTACATTGTATCCATGAGAAGAATCGAGGTAGAGCCTGCCAAAGTCAAAGCAATCCTTGAAATGTAGGCACTAAAAACATTGAAATAGCTAAGAGGCCTACAAGGAAGAGTCCAATCCATCCATTGGTTCATAGTGCAACTAGCCGACAAAGCTATCCCATGTTCTCATCTACTCCATAAGGGGGTAGCATACAAATGGGATGAGAAATGTGATTAGGCCTTCAACAAGATTAAGGATTACTTGCTCACACCACCAGTTGTTATACCTCCAATTTCAAGGAAACCCTTGGTCTTGTACATATCAACAACAACAGGAGCTCTCAACACTCTCTTAGCACAACACAATGAAAATGGGAAAGAGAGAGCTATCTATTATATCAGTAGAACTATGGTGGGACATGAATTGAATTACACATCCATTGAGAAAGCTTTCTGAGCAATCATGTTTACAATACAAAAATTCAAACATTACATGCTAGCCAATTAGATAAAGCTCATCACAATGATAGACCCCCTTAAGTACCTGCTTTCTAAAGCAACACTTATAGGGAGGATAGTTAAGTGGGTTATGGTCCTGATAGAGCATGACATTGAGTATTTGGAATGCAAGGCCATCAAAGGACAAGCAATTACAGATCAACTAGTAGAAGCACCAATATACTCAAAAAACCCACTTGTATCAGAATTGCCCGATGAATCAACCTTCAACCTAAGTGTGGCAGATTACTAGAAAATGTACTTTGATGGATCCTACACACAACACAGATTGGAAGTAGGGATCTTCTTTATCACTCCACAAGGGGATTGTATACCAAAATCATACAAGTTGTCATACCCTTGCACGAATAACATTGCAAAATATGAAGCTCTAGTCATAGAGCTGAGAATTGAAGTACAATGGAAAATAATGTTACTTAAGGTCTATGGATAATCACAACTCATAATCAACCAAGTAAACGATGAGTATCAAACAAAGGATGACAAGTTGACTACCTATAAGAAACTAGTGGAAAGCCTCAAGGAGTTCTTCATTGATATCACATTTGAGTAGATACCAAGAGCAAATAACAGAGTGGCGGACACCATGGAAACAATTGGATCACTATTGGACATCCCACACAACACCCCAAAGCAAGAATTCCTCATAAAGTAGCTTCTTGTACTAGCATTCGAGGTACCAAAGTCTGAATTTGTGTGTGAAATCATTGGTCTTGGTGATCCCTGGTACCATGATATATACACCTACTTGAGAATAGGAATCCTCCCCACAGACATAACCCCAAACCTCAAAATATCCATTATCAAAAAGTCATCATGTTTTGTCATCTTAGGAAATACCCTATATAGTAGAAGCATTGAAGGAACACTTTTATGATGCCTAAATGTTGAGGAAGCTTTGACTGCTTTGGCCAAGGTACATAATGACATTTTTGGTTCACATTAGAGTGGTATGACCTTGGCTAAGAAACTGTTGAGGATGGGGTACTATTGGCCTACAATGGAAAGACAAGTGCACGATTATGTCAAAAGGTGTTTGCAGTGTCAATAGCATGGGGATCTCGTCCATGCACCAGCTTAGGAGCTCCACCTGATTGTTACACCTTGGCCCTTTTCACAATGGAGGCTCAATCTTGTTGGAAAAATTACCCCCACCTCATCCAATGGACATAAGTTCATCATCACTACCACTGAGTACTTCACCAAGTGGGTGGAAGCCATCCCCATGACCTATATCAAAGGAAAGCAGATATCAAAGCTCATCCTAAACTACCTAATTTGTTGCTACAATGTCCCTCAAGCCATTATCTCAAATAACAAGACACCTTTCAAAAACCAAGATGTTTGATACCTATGCCAAAAGTTCAAAATCCAACATCACTTTTCCACTCTCTACTACCCCCAAGGAAATGACCAAGCTGAGGCTACAAATAAGACTATCCTAAAAATCCTAAAGAAAACACTCAATGACGTTGGTCATGATTGACATCTCTAATTGAATCTTGCCTTATGGGCATACCGAACAAGCATCTGCACACCAACAACTACCACCCCTTTCTTCTTGGTCTATGGATCAGAAGCCATACTCCCCATTAAAATCAAGCTCCCGTCACTGAGAATATCATTGCAGAATCTCATCATAAATGAAGAATATTAGGTGTCAAGATTAAATGAGCTGAAACTACTAGATGAGTGGCGCATGGATGCCTTAAACCATTTACAAGTCTAACAAAACCGACTCAAACAAAGCTACAACAAGAATATTAGGAGTCAAACCTTCCAAGTTGAGGAACTTGTGCTAAAGGAGAAGCAAAAGAATGTTTTGAATCCAGATAGCAAGGGAAATTTTTAACTCAATTGGCTAGGACCCTTCATCATCACAACAAACTACAAGTCAGGGGCATATCAGTTATCAACACTAGAAGGAGAACCTCTGTAGGAACCCATGAATAGCTCCCATCTCAAAAAAAATTATGCCTAATCTTTCAAGGTATAAAACAAAAAATACAAAAGAATCAAAAAAACATAAAAATCAAAAAAAATCAAAAAATAATTAAAAATAGTAAAGAAAAAAATTGTCCTCTAGTGAAAACCACTTCGGTGGCACTTTGGGCAAGTACCTTGGTGAAAACCTGGCAAATAGGCGCCTTGTGTAAATAAGCACTTTCCATCCACCAGGATCTCCATAGATGGTTCCACATCATCCATCCATCACACATCCATCACATTCTATATCTCTATCCATCACCCATCCATGTCTGCATCATAGCTTGATCTTGTATTTGTGTCATGATCCCTCCTAGTACTACTTGGTCCATTCTTAAGGTCAGTTTGTCCTATCTATATCAGATTAGTCTATTGCATCACATTGGGTGCATGTTCTCATTGAATTGGACTCATGTATATTCTTCAAGTCTTCCCAAAATCAAAAAATCAAAAAAAATCATAAAATCATAAAATCTTAAAACATTCTTAAAATCTAAAAAACATTCAAAACATATCAAAATCCAAACAATAGGTCAAAAGGTTAGTCAAAAAATGTCAAAAACAAATTTTTCTTTTCAAACTACAAGTCTCTAAGCTCTGAACATGGGAAAGGTTGATCTTTGATCATCCCCCGAGACGCTTACGTCAGTCCTTTAGGAGTTCGTCACAATAAACTGGCAATCCATTTATTCATATCTCATTAATAAATTGAGTATGTGTCAGTTAAACTAAGTGGTCTCTGCATGTATAATGTAGGCAAGGCTAATCTATTGATCAGCCCTCAAGGCCCCTAGGATAGGTCTTTAGGTAGACTCTTGGTCAAAATGTCTGAAAAACCCCAAAACATTTGAAAATTTGGAAAATCAAAATATTCATAAAATCTTAGAAAACACCAAAACATTTTCAAAATATTTTGAAAATACCAAAAACAACCTCAAAACATAAAAAAAAATCCAAATATTTGAAAAAAATCCATCCATCCCATTTTGAATTCACCCGCAATAAACATCCACTCATAATTAATCATTGTCATCCTCAAACAATCAGAAACAGGTATAGAAGATCGAAAGTGAAAATCCAAACATCAAAAAAGTTTCAAGTCTAGGTTAGCAGGTAAACAAGTTGGTCAACTTTTCATATCAATATATAATCATCCAATCTATCCCAAATCATCTGATAACATCATGTCCTAGGATGCATCCTTCCTACAATGGACATCAACATTAGGCATCACCGTAGTTTAGTCTTCACTAGCAGTATGAAGAACATTAGCTTGTTCACTTACTTGATCTTTTTCTTGGTGATTTATCTTATTGCACTCATTTTGGTGACCTCTCGATGATGTCCAAACAAAGGGATTTCGAGAGAAAGGAATGGGGCAACAATAAATATCTTTTTATCTATTGTGCTTGTTGCATATTCTTGTAATATAACCCTGGTCATGCGTGCTTTGTTTGGATGTAGGTAGGGTGTTTTAGGTGTCTTGTTGACCACATAGGAAGGCTTTCCTTCCTATTTTTTGGTATGAGATGTTTGAAATCTCTGAACTGCATTTTGAATAAGGTTTTGTATGTAAAGTGTGAATAGGAGTACTCCTATCTAATTGTCGAGTCAAAGTCTATCACACTAGGTGCAATGCCATCCTAGTTCTTTATACCTTGATGCATCACACCTATGTATGTTATCAAACATAAGGTAAATAGCACTTTTAAAATCTCAATTCTTGATAAGAAAATCATCATCATCATCATCACCATCATCTCTAATAAGGTAGGCTTTTTGGATCTTATTTCCTTTTCCTTCTTTCCACGGTAACATGGTATCATGATAGTTAATCAAAAACACCACTAATGCATCCATCCTGCATCCACAAACCATCAGCATAATGCATATCATGACATATCATATAGGAAACATTAATAATCTCACATGCATTGCATTTCATCATTACATAATATAGATTGGTTATTCTAAGCATCTCATAGACCATACATTTGCATACATTTCATAATCATGAAAGTATTATCATATCGTAAGGCATCATCATATCATCCATATATACATTATCATATTATCAATTTGCATCATCACATAAAGGCATCATCATATCATATCATGTGCATCATTATGTCATCCATACTTATTAGAAAAGGTACTGAAAAAAAAAAAGAGCATCTCTTACATCTCATAATCATAGCATATAACATCATCATCCATATAGATATGTTAGTCTAAGCATTTTCAATCATTTACATAACATTAACATTTGCATCCATACATGATCATCATAAAAAGTACATGGAAAAGATACTAAAAAAGAAATGCATCCATCCACCCATCTACATAATCACTGCATCACATCATTTAGAATCATACATTGCATCGCATCACGTAAAATAAAGTCATATCATATCATCGCATCATATATAGAACATCGCATATAGAAAATTAAATACATCCATCCATCATGCATAAATAAAAATAGGACACATCATATATCGGATCAAATCAATCATATCATATATCATCAAAATAATACAACTGTCATGGTACAAAGAATCAGGATCAAATGTTTGTGTATCAATCAATATATAAAAACACCCATGGAATTATCAAAAATGGAGCCCGTGGATCTCAAAAAAAGAATGGTGTCTCTGATCAAAAATGTGAGCTAGCCCTAATGGTTGCTCCCCTCACCTAGCTATCTCTCAGGCTGATCCTACCTCTAGCCTATTTGCTATGATAAATTTAGCACCTGATCTGCTCAAGGCACTGCCTGATGATAATGTACTCGATAGTACTCTGCCTCTCTCATTGCATCTCAATACATGCATACCAAGACTATCCTACCCTAGGTTGTGACTACAATACTCTCAAGCTACTACTACCAGCCCACCTCCTATGCTAGTTGTAACTCTACAGCTTGTCTCTGTTGCATAGCCTAATCCCACTCTTCTTAGGCTTGATCCCTCTCAGACGTCAGTGTAGCAACCTATGCCTAGAGCTGCTAAATCAGTGCATCCCTCTAGTTTGGATGATATGGTGGCGGTGGTGGCGGTTGTTGCTGGTCTCTCGAAGGCTTTTTTGGGTCCCTCAGAGCATCCCAATGTTGGTTCCCATATCTCTACCCGTCTCTCTACCCATCCCTCTTCCCTCACTAGTTGGGAGGTGGTTTGCCTCCTCCTTTGCCTCTGTATCTGTCCCCATCCCCATCTCCTCAGCCTCCTCATCCTCACCCCTGCCCTGTTGTTTGGACTTTGGGTCTCTATCATGGTAAAGATTCCCCTAGCACTATCAATCTAACTAGTGGCCTAAACCAATCACAGTATGTCTATGTCATCCCAGGATCTGCCTACCCCTGATCATATGGCCATGGGCTGGCCACCAGCAATCTAAAGCTATCCATTGTTTCCTGTAGATGGATCATCTGACCCCATGTGGTCTCCCTCATAGTACAAGCAAATATGGCCATGTACAAGTCATCGGGCCTATCCTAAGTATCTCCAAATTTCCTAGCCACCCGATCTAGAAGATAACACTTGATCATAGTGTGCTCCCTACCCTGCATAAGCCTGTCCTACCTCGCAAAGAAAAGTTTTTATACATCATCATACTAGGCGGGAATCCTTAGCCAAGGCCTCTATGTGAAGACAATCATCTCATCGATCATCCTCCTCTAGTGAGGGATCTCAATCACTCCTGTATGGGTAAAGGTCAAGCCACCCCTGTATCTCTAGACTGCTAGATCATTTGGCTCCACATCAACAACTGTAACTCATGGGTGAAGCACAGAAATGTTCTCCCAAGCTCAGATGTGAAGGAGAGTAACTCTGGCTCTAATAGCCCTACTATCATATTAGGAAAACTCGTGCAAATCATGATAGAGTGAGGTTAGCATCACTAGTCCCCATGCAAAGAACTCTATCTAGTGGAGCATCCGCTCTCAGGAAAAACCCCATCCTAGACTAAAATATCAGTCGAGTTGATCTGGTGCCACAAGCCCTGAGATGATAGCAGCCAAAATCAGTCAGAATGTCAATACCTGACCTCTATACCGCAATAGCTCGATCTGACCATCAAAAAAAAAATCTCATCTAGTCCCATATCCTCGTAGCAAGAATCTGTCCCAGGATCCATATCATAAATGGCCCTCTCACCATGGATAGGCAAACGAAGAATATTCCAGACGTCCTCCAAGGTAACGGTCACCTCGTCTGTGGGGAGTGAAACAATGATGTCTCACTATGCCATCACTCTTCTAGTGTGGTCATCATGTCGAGATGTGTCATGATCACAGGATCATATGCGATGTACCATAGCCCTATTGCTCCAAGGTGCTCCTAAAGTAGCTCATGTAATCCATTCAATCTGCTAAGAATCAATGACTAATGCTCATGTGAATGTACCAGCTATGCATCCTCCTACACCAGTAAAGCCACAGCGTCAAGTTTCATAAAAACCCAAGGTCTCATTTGAAGTTTTAGCAACTAAAATAGCATAGGTGTCATTGTTTGGAAGCTCCAAATTACACTTCTGGAACCCTCTAAATTCCAAACTTTGTCATGGCATTTTAGTTTGGCCACACATCAATTTGGCCAAAAACCCTAAATTCCTAATTGGACCACCACGACAGTGTTTGCATATGCGGCACACTTTGAAGTTTGAGCCCTAATTTCTAAACTGTGACACCTTGTCACAACACTCAATATCAGCGCACTTTAAGGCCACACGGCACCAATTTAACCCTTTCAATGGCACCAAATAGCACCGCTAGACTAGTTTGACTTTTGAACCCTAATTAATGTGCATGAATTTGACCCAAAAAATAAGGTAGGGTAGGGTCACATACCGGTGATCTTGCACCTAGTAGTCGCTAGTACACTCACACTCGCTCTAAAATGTGATGGGGAAGCACTCCGTGTGCCATCTCGAATGAAGGTCAGAGCTCAAAATGTTCAAATCTCTAAAGGCTAAGTGTGCAAATGAATTGAAAGTGACCCCTCGAAGGCTATTTAAGCATGAAAATTAGGATTTATTGACCTTGTTTAGCTGTCAACCTAGGGTTTTAGACCCCCGATCCCATTTTCATCCAACTGAGGCTCATTTTGCATTTTTTTTCATGTTTTGGCACATTTTTAGAATCCTAGAGCCTTTCCATACACGTCGGGCAGCTTGTCCTTTTTTTCGCAAGATCACCCTAAAATCCAAATTTTCATCTAATCTCTTGAGGGAGTAGTATACTAGCATAATTCATTCACTGGGGCAACAGTGGGGCATTTGAAAAAAATGAAAATTTTTGAATTTGGATCTCAACAAGTTTATTCTTTGAACCAATGTAGTGGGTACATTGCTTAAAAGAGGGGAAAAATGTAAACACAGAAAATATACAGATTGATCCTCTACACTTGATCCTGATTTTACTAACACCAATTCATCCTAAATCATCTCCTTTATTAATCATTTAATTAAATAATATCTGGCAGTTAAGTTAAATACATTCTTAATTAAATAAATCAAATTTATCTAATTAAGTCATCATCTATTAATTAAATAAATCACTTTGTTTTATTAATCTTATAGTCCCTCTTTTAATTAAATAAATCAATATTATTTAATTAGCTTCTAAAGTCACCTCCCTTAAATTAAATAAATTAATCTTTGCATTTCATTTAATCTAACATCGTCCTGTTTTTAATGCATAAATCAAACTTTTATTTAATTAGAGTCTAAGAATCATTATTCCTCATTTTGATTTAATTAATCCAAAAATATAAATCAAATTGTCAAATCAACTAATCTCCATTTAAATTAATCAAATCCTAATTAATCTTAATCTTAATCCATCAAATCCTCTATCTTTTGCAACTTGCTCATTGTTGATGGTGATTTTGGCACCACAACAATGCAAGCAGAATATTGCTATTCTGCTTCTCCTAAAAGAGAAAGGCAACACATGGATGCCTTAGCTCCCAAGGTCTTTGTAGTTGGGTCTCAACTTTGCTGATGTTACTCAGTGGTCAATGCAATAGTAATGTTC
>VDFB02347045.1:322746-345903 GCA_007258455.2 Sequoia sempervirens
CCTTTCGACTATGATGTGAGCACGCTTGTGGAGAAATATCTTGGGATCATGCCTCCAATATCATCCACACCTCCATTTCAAAGCATTACTCAAACCATCCCCCAAATCACATCATCCATTGCTCCAACTCATCCAATTTTCAACAAGGGGAGCTCATTGCTTCATGCACTACAAACACACCCCCTTGTGAACAACCAAGATTTGGATGCAAATACCATATTCGGTCAATCTGTCCCATTGAATCTGCAACACTCATACATTTTTCTCACCTTTAATGACCTCAATGACCTATCCTCTTTTCACACAACATCAGCTAATCCTCTCAACACACAAACCTCTCCCCCTATGAATTCACAAGGAGAAGGTGGGCTATTTCGGCAAGGGGGAATCTTTGACCCCTCATCATCATCATTTCCTCAAGGGAACACACCACCTATTTTTCCACCACTTCCACCTTTTCTATTAACATCCACACCACTCCTCGGTTTAGGGCTCCCCCCTTTACCAACCATCAATCAATAGAATAAAATCAACCCCCCAATAATAAATCAAAACATCGTATGAAATCCTCTAATATTTCCATCGATATCACAACAACATGTGGTAACCCTCCAAGCAACACAAGCAATCATTACACCATCCATAAATGTGGTCTCTCAAGGACCAAGCATATCAATCCCGTCGTCCACTACACAAATTGCTATCATCAATACAACAGCACCTCTCATCACAACAACAAACACCATTCTAAATCTGCCACCACCATCGCCACCAAGACCAAACATGTCCAACCATTATAGCATCACGTTACAAGAAGCTCAACAAACCTATCAGAAGGAACTTCAATAAATTCCAAGCTCAACAAGCACAAAACATGCAAGCAACACAATAAGTTTCTTAACAATCATAGGTAGCTCAAGCCACACAACAAGCGCAACAAGCACAACAATCATATTAGGCTACCCAAGCTCAAGCTTTGTTGCAACAATAGCAAGCTTCCCAAACTTCACAAGCAACTCAAGCAGCTCAAGCTGCACAAGTCACACAAGCCAAGCAAGTTGCCCAACAAGCACAAGTTCAAGCTCAAGACCAATATCAAGCTCAGCAAGTACAAGCACAAGTTCAATACTAGACACAACTACAAGTAGCTCAACAAAAAGCATATCAGCAAGCTCTGCAATAGTTCCAAGCACAACAAGAAGCAGCCCAATTACCATCCAAACAACAAGCATTGTTGGCACATCAACAACAAGAGCAACAACAAGCATTGTTGGCACAACAACAATAAGACCAACAACAAGTGTTGTTGGCACAACAACAAGTGTTGTTGGCACAACAACAAGCCTTGATCACATAGTACAGCCTACAACAAAATCCCACCAACACATCCAACACTCCACCTATCACTCGAACAAGTCTGCAACTTCAAAACACATTCACTCCACCTCCTGATCTGCAAAATGACTTGATGACACAAATCAAATTTCTCTTGCAGCAAGTGCTCAATCTCCAATCAAGGAAAACAACAAAGACACCAAGCAGTCTATGCCCCTATCCATTCGATAGGAGCCTTGAAATTATACCATTCCCAAAGGGGTTTAAAATCCCTAAATTCGACAAATATCATGGGATAGGAAACCCTCAAGATCACATCAAGGAATTCCATGTACATTACATGGAGGTCACATATGATGATACATATATGATGCAGCTATTCCATCAAATTTTGGATGGTCTTGCCATGGAATGGTTCTCTCACCTTCCTCCAAGAATCAAAAAGTTCCAAGAAATTGTGGATGCATTCATAAAAAAATTACACATTCAACATTGGCATGGATGTTAGTCTAGAGGAACTATCTACACTCAAACAATCTAAGGGGGAATAATTTTCTTTCTTCTTGCAATGATGGTGATCCAAGTCCAACAAGAGAAAATGGACCATGCTAGAGGAACAACAAATTTGCACCATCATTGTTAATCTCAAGAAAACATTGTCATTCCATCTCAAGATGCAATGTATCACCACATACAACCATTTGATCCCCAAGGTGCTCAACATTGAGCGAGCCCTTATTACACAAGGGTGGACACCACATATCCATAAAATCAAGACAACCACCCATCCACCAGCTATAATGAAAAACCTTGCACATGGGTGAAGAACAGGAACATCACTAATGATGGTGTGGTGGATGCCAAGGTCATAATCAATGCTCCAAAACAAGACACACAATCATACCAACAACTGCAAGGAAACAACAAAAACAACACTAAATCCAACATGGTATCGCAACAACCACCCAATAATAAAGTCAACAACCAAAATAATCAAGGGGGACCACCTTTGCAGAAAAAATATCCCCCTAAGAAAAAGTACACATCCCTTGGGGAACCAATTGAATCAGTCATGAAGAAACTAGTAAACGAAAACCTCATCAAAATTCCCACTTATGATAATTATCAAGAGCCCCAAGTGAAACCACCATGGTACAATGAGAACCACCTTTGTGATTTTCATAAAATCAAGGGGCACACAACAACCAGTTGCATTCAAGGCTGAAAAATCTTATCCAAGACCTCATCGATGACAAGGTCATAAATGTTGAACAACCAACTAGAAATCAAGACCTTAAAATATACATGAATCCAATGTTAGATCATAACAAAGGGAACAAACATGGAAAGACCAAGTATGCCAATGTGAACCATGTGTACAATCATGTTGTATCCATAGATGAATGGGTCACTGTTGTTAACATCAAGGGAGCCAAAGTTGATTGTGGAGTCACCACACATGATAGAAAAGTAACCATTGTTGGGTCATCACAACCACCTAGAGCATCCACCTCAAATCCAAGATCCATTCCTAATGGCTATAATGTCTTGGACCAGTTGAAAAGAACCCCCGCTCAGATCTCCATCATGGAGTTGCTGAAGATATCACACACACATAGAAAAATACTAGAGGAATCATTGGCTTCGTCCACTATCTCTATGGATCTTGATGTTGACCAGTTCCAAGCTATGGTTGGACACATCACCACCCCAAATCTCCTAAAATTCTCCGACCAGTACTTTCCCACCCAACCATCTCATAATCATGTGCTCCATCTTGAAGTCCTAGTTCATAAAAACAAAGTCAAAAGGGTCTTGGTGGATGGGGGTGCAAGTCTAAATATCTATTCACTCAAACTAATAAATAATTTTGGATTCTTCGAGGATGCCATTGAAAAAGGTAAGGGTATCACAATCAGAGCATATGATGATCAGGAAAGAGTGTCTCAAGGCACTATTCAGCTCTCTATTCAAGTAGGGCCAGCCATTATGGAAACCACATGCCAGCTTCTTGACCTTGATTTACCTTATAACATCCTCCTAGGGTGTTTTTCAATCCATTGGATGCAAGCTATTGCATCAACCTTACATTAGTGCATCAAATTCCCATATCAAAATCTAGAGGTCATGGTCTATGGTGATCCTGAACCCTTTGCTTATTGTAAGAAATTGGAAGAAAAATACTATAAAATCTCCCAAGTCCCAAAGAATGATGAAGGCCCTACAACTTCATATGTAGACCCAGCTACCTTGGCCTCCATTTCTGAGACAAAGACACCCGCCATCCCTAATATCTCTAAAATCAAGGTCATTATCCAAGACAATGGGTGTGGGGATTATAAAATGAATAAGATTGCTTTTGTAATAGGAGAGTTGCCTCAATCTCCTAGGTCTCATGGGCAACCCCAACCAATTGAAACATCATCCAAAACCTTCAAAGAAGACCCTTCTATATTTAGGTGTTGGGGAGATCTAAGTTAGGAGATAGTAGACAAAAAGACATCAATCTTATTGTACCAAGATGAAACGCTCGTGCTTGATCTTCCCATGAATGAGAGTAGCAAAGGATTAAAAATGATGCTTGGTATGGGCTATAACAGAAACCAAAAACTTTGAAAGAATGACAATGGTCTTCTAGCACCTCTCATTCTAGAGAAGCATATGATAAATATTGGCCTCAAATGTACCCCTCTGAAGGTGGCCATACTTGGAAAAGGTTCCTTGGTTAGAAAGTTCAAAACTCCCCCTCAGCTATCAGCATCTACCCTTCAATTACCAATATCCACAGGTTGAGTCATAGATAACTTTACCTTTGACATAACTGATGTGTGTAGTAGTGATGAGGACCCCATAACTGGATTTCCTATGATATTTGAAGATTCCTCCCTTCTCATGATTAGTACCTTGTCATATGAGTCAAACAATGAAACCCATGAGATAAACTTAGTTTATCCCCAACTCATCAATTACGACCAACAAGGATCACCATTTTTGGACACATTTGAAAATGATGAGGTACTCTCAAAATTGATGGGATTGTGAGGTAAAATACCATCCAGAGATCACAAAGTTGGATTTTACATCATACTGGACATGCATGCCTATTACAGGGAAACGATTGAATCCTTTAGTCACAAAAGTGAAAATTTGAGAATAATCTCTAGGTCTTTGAGTGAAAACTACATTGTGGCACTCTCTAACCCAAAAATAGTAAAAATAAAGGATGCATCCCATGGTGAAAACCTCTCTAAGGTGTTGGAGGATGAAGGATTCAATATTCCTCTTAGTGCCATTCATCAGGAGAAGTCAGTGGTCTTAGCAGAGAAGTGCAATCCAGTCAACCTAGGAATAGAGGAAATGTCACACAACATTCTATGTAGAGTCACTTCTGATAAAAGAGCAAGAACTCCTGGCTGCATTCCTAAAAGAAGGAAAGATAAATTTTTCATGGGCCTATGTCAACGTGTCGAGACTTGATCTGGAAGTTGTGGTCCACCACCTAGCTATATATCCCAAAGAAAAACCAATGAGAAAAAAGCTAAACAAAATGCATCCCCATATTGCATTGTTGGTTAAAATGGAATTACAAAAGCTCCTAGATGCAGGGTTCATATAGTTTATTGACTATCTAGAGTGGGTCTCCAATCTTGTACCTATTTCCAAGCCCACTAGGGCATCCACATCTACATGAACTTCAGAGATCTAAACAAAGCATGTTCCAAGGATGAAATCCCTCTTCCAAACATTGATATGATTGTGGATATGACAGTAGGACATGAGATGTTATCCTTGATGGATGAATTCTTAGGTTACAACTAGATCATGATAGCAAAAGATGACCAACATAAAATGGCCTTCACTTGTCCATGGGGGACATATTGCTGGAATATGATGTCATTTTGGCTAAAAAATTGTAGGAGCTACTTATCAAAGGGCCATGACATTAATCTTGCATTATATGATTCATAAGACTGTGGAAGATTATGTTGATGATATATTGGCTAAATAAAAGAAATGACAAGATCGCATATCAGCTCTAAGATCCATCCTTGATAGGCTAGAAAATTACAAGGTCTGACTAAATCCATAAAAGTGTGTCTTCGAGGTACAATTAGGCAAGCTTCTAGGGTACATTGTATCCATGAGAGGAATCGAGGTAGACCCTACCAAATTCAAAGCAATCCTTGAAATGTAGGCACTAAAAACATTGAAACAGCTAAGAGGCCTACAAGGAAGACTCCAATCCATCTATTGGTTCATAGTGCAACTAGCTGACAAAGCTATCCCATGTTCTCATCTACTCCATAAGGGGGTAGCATACAAATGGGATGAGAAATGTGATCAAGCCTTCAACAAGATTAAGGATTACTTGCTCACACCACTAGTTCTCATACCTCCAATTTTAGGGAAACCCTTGATCTTGTACATATCGATAACAATAGGAGCTCTCGACGCTCTCTTAGCACAACACAATGAAAATTGGAAAGAGAGAGCTATCTATTATATTAGTAGAACAATGGTGGGAGATGAATTGAATTACACATCCATTGAGAAAGCTTTCTTAGCAATCATGTTTACAACACAAAAATTCAAACATTACATGCTAGCCCATTAGATAAAGCTCATCGCAATGATAGACCCCCTTAAGTACCTGCTTTCTAAAGCAATGCTTACAGGGAGGATAGCTAAGTGGGTTATGGTCCTGATAGAGCATGACATTGAGTATTTGGAATGCAAGGCCATCAAAGGACAAGCAATTACAGATCAACTAGCGGAAGCACCGATATACTCAAAAAACCCACTTGTATCAGAATTCCCCAATGAATCAATCTTCAACCTAAGTGTGGCGGATCACTGGAAAATGTACTTTGATGGATCCTACACACAACACAGATCGGGAGCAAGGATCTTCTTTATCACTCCACAAGGGGATTGTATACCAAAATCATACAAGTTGTCATACCCTTGCACGAATAACATTGCAAAATATGAAGCTCTCGTCATAGGGCTGAGAATTGAAGTACAATGGCAAATAATGTTACTTAAGGTCTATGGAGAATCATAGCTCATAATCAACCAGGTAAAATATGAGTATCAAACAAAGGATGACAAGTTGACTCCCTATAAGAAACTAGTGGAAAGCCTCAAGGAGTTCTTCATTTATATCACATTTGAGCAGCTACCGAGAGCAAATAACAGAGTGGCGAATACCATGGAAACAATTGGATCACTATTGGACATCCCACACAACACCCCAAAACAAGAATTCCTCATAAAGAAGCTTCTTGTACTAGCATTCGAGGTACCAAAGTCCAAATTTGTGTGTGAAATCATTGGTCTTGGTGATCCCTGGTACCATGATATATACACCTACTTGAGAATAGGAGTCCTCCTCGTAGACATAACCCCAAACCTCAAAATATCTATTATCAAAAAGTCATCCTATTTTGCCATCCTAGGAAATACCCTATATAGTATAAGTATTGAAGGAACACTTTTACGATGCCTAAATGTTGAGGAAGGTTTGACCACTTTGACCGAGGTACATAACGACATTTTTGGTTCACATTAGAGTGGTATGGCATTGGCTAAGAAACTGTTGAGGATGGGGTACTATTGGCCTACAATGGAAAGACAAGCACACGATTATGTCAAAAGGTGTTTATAGTGTCAATAGCATGGGGATCTTGTCCATGCACCAGCTTAGGAGCTCCATCTGATTGTTACACCTTGGCCCTTTTCACAATGGAGGCTCAATCTTGTTGGAAACATTACCCCCACCTCATCCAATGGACATAAGTTCATCATCACTACCACTGAGTACTTCACCAAGTGGGTGGAATCCATCCCCATGACCTATATCAAAGGAAAGCAGATATCAAAGTTCATCATGAACTACCTAATTTGTCGCTACAGTGTCCCTCAAGCCATTATCTCAAATAAAAAGACACCTTTCAAAAACCAAGATGTTTGATATCTATGCCAAAAGTTCAAAATCCAACATCATTTTCCACTCCCTACTACCCCCAAGGAAACAGCCAAGCTGAGGCTACAAATAAGACTATCCTAAAAATCCTCAAGAAAATAGTCAATGACATTGGTCATGATTGGCATCTCTAATTGAATCTCGCCTTATCGGCATACCGAACAAGAATCTACACACCAACAACTGCCACCCCTTTCTCCCTAGTCTATGGATCAGAAGCCATACTCCCCATTGAGATCGAGCTCCCGTCACTGAGAATATCATTGCAGAATCTCATCATAAATGAAGAATATTGGGTGTCAAGATTAAATGAGCTGAAACTACTAGATGAGTAGCGCATGGATGCCTTAAACCATTTACAAGTCTACCAAAACCGACTCAAATAGAGCTACAACAAGAATATTAGGAGCCAGACCTTCCAAGTTGAAGAGCTTGTGCTAAAGGAGAAGCAAAAGAATGTTTTGAATCTAGATAGCAAGGGAAAGTTTTAACCCAATTGGCTAGGACCCTTCATCATCACAACAAACTACAAGTTAGGGGCATATCAGTTATCAACACCAGAAGGAGAACCTCTGCAGGAACCCATGAATAGCTCCCATCTCAAAAAAAATTATGCCTAATCTTTCAAGGTATAAAACAAAAAATAAAAAAGAATCAAAAAAACATAAAAATCTAAAAAAATCAAAAAAAGAATTAAAATTAGTAAAGAAAAAAATTGTCCTCTAGTGAAAACCACTTCAGTGGCACTTTGGGCACGTACCTTGGTGAAAACCTGGAAAACAGGTGCCTTGTGTAAATAATCACTTTCCATCCACCAGGATCTCCATAGATGGTTTTGCATCATCCATCCATCACACATCCATCACATTCTATATCTCTATCCATCACCCATCTGTGTCTGCATCATAGCTTGATCTTGTATTTGTGTCATGATCCCTCCTAGTACTACTTGGTCCATTCTTACAGTCAGTTTGTCTTGGCTATATCAGATTAGTCTATTGCATCACATTGGGCACATGTTCTCATTGAATCAGATTCGTGTATATTCTTCAAGTCTTCCCAAAATCAAAAAATCAAAAAACATCATAAAATCAAAAAATCTTAAAACATTCTTAAAATCTAAAAACATTCAAAACATATCAAAATCCAAAAAATAGGTTAAAAGATTAGAAAAAAGGTCAAAAACAAATTTGTTTTGTCAAACTACAAGTCTCTGAGCTCTGAACATGGGAAAGGTTGATCTTTGATCATCCCACGAGACACTTAGGTCAATCCTTTAGGAGTTCGTCACAATAAACTGGCAATCCATTTATTCATATCTCATTAATAAATTGAGTATGTGTCAGCCAAACTAAGTGGTCTCTACATGTATAATGTAGGCAAGGCTAATATGTTGATTAGCCCTCAAGGCCCCTAGGATAGGTCTTTAGGTAGACTCTTGGTCAAAATGTCTAAAAAACCCCAAAACATTTGAAAATTTGGAAAATAAAAACATTCATAAATCTTAGAAAACACCAAAACATTTGCAAAATATTTTGAAAATACCAAAAATAGCCTCAAAACATTAAAAAAAAAATCCAAATATTTGAAAAAAATCCATCCATCCCATTTTGAATTCACCTGCAATAAACATCTGCTCATAATAAATCATTGTCATCCTCAAACAATTAGAAACAAGTATAGCAGATCGAATGTGAAAATCCAAACATCAAAAAAGTTTCAAGTCTAGGTCAGCAGGTAAACAAGTTGGTCAACTTTTTATATCAATAGCTAATCATCCAATCTATCCCAAATCATCTGATAACATCATGTCCTAGGATGCATCCTTCCTACAATGGACATCAACATCAGGCATCACCATAGTTTAGTCTTCACTAGCAGTATATAGAACATTAGCTTGTTCATTTACTTGATCTTTTTCTTGGTGATTTATCTTATTGCACTCATTTCAGTGACCTCTCGATGATGTCCAAACAAAGGGATTTAGAGAGAAAGGAATGGGGAAACAATCAATATATTTTTATCTGTTGTGCTTGTTGGATATTCTTGTAATATAACCCTGGTCATGTGTGCTTTGTTTGGATGTAGGTAGGGTGTTTTAGGTGTCTTGTTGACCACATAGTAAGGCTTTCCTTCCTATTTTTTGGTATTTTGAATAAGGTTTTGTATGTCAAGTTTGAACAGGAGTACTCCTATCTGATTGTCGAGTCAAAGTCTATCACACTAGGTGCAATGACATCCTGGTTCTTTATACCTTGATGCATCACACCTATGTGTGTTATCAAACATAAGGTAAATAGCACTTTTAAAATCCCAATTCTTGATAAGAAAATCATCATCATCATCATCATCACCATCATCTCTAATAAGGTAGGCTTTTTGGATCTTATTTCCTTTTCCTTCTTTCCGCACTAACATGGTATCATGACAGTTAATCAAAAACACCACTAATGCATCCATCCTGCATCCACAAACCATCGGCATAATACATATCATGACATATCATATAGGAAACATTAATAATCTCACATGCATTGCATTTCATCATTACATAATATAGATTGGTTATTCTAAGCATCTCATACACCATACATTTGCATACATTGCATAATCATGAAAGTATTATCATATCGTAAGGCATCATCATATCATCCATATATACATTATCATATTATCAATTTGCATCATCACATAAAGGCATCATCATATCATATCATGTGCATCATTATGTCATCCATACTTATTAGAAAAGGTACTGAAAAAAACAAAAAAGAGCATCTCTTACATCTCATAATCATAGCATATAACATCATCATCCATATAGATATGTTAGTCTAAGCATTTTCAATCATTTGCATCCATACATGATCGTCATAAAAAGTACATGGAAAAGATACTGAAAAAGAAATACATCCATCCATCCATCTACATAATCACTGCATCACATCATATAGAATCATACATTGCATCGCATCATGTAAAATAAAGTCATATCATATCATTGCATCATATATAGAACATCACATATAGAGAATTAAATACATCCATCCATCATGCATAAATAAATTAGGACACATCATATATCAGATCAAATCAATCATATCATATATCATCAAAATAATACAATTGTCATGGTACAAAGAATCAGGATCAAATGTGTGTGTATCAATCAATATATAAAAACACCCATAGAATTATCAAAAATGGAGCCCGTGGATCTCAAAAAAAGAATGGTATCTCTGATAAAAAATGTGAGCTAGCCCTAATGGTTGCTCCCCTCACCCAGCTATCACTCAGGTTGATCCTACCTCTAGACTATTTGGTATGATAAATTTAGCACCCGATCTACTCAAGGCACTGCCTGATGATAATGTACTCAATAGTACTCTGCATCTCTCATTGCATCTCAATACATGCATACCAGGACTGTCTTGACCTAGGTTGTGACTACCATACTCTCAAGCTACTACTAGTGGCCCACCTCCTGTGCTAGTTGTAACTTTGCAGCTTGTCTTTGTTGCATAGCCTAATCCCACTCTTCTTAGGCATGATCCCTCTCAGCCGTTAGTGTAGCAACCTATGCCTAGAGCTACTAAATTAGTGCATCCCTCTGGTTTGGATGAGATGGTGGCGGTGGTGGTGGTTGTTGCTGGTCTCTTAGAGGCTTTTGTGGGTCCCTCGGGGCATCCCTTTGCCCTCACTGGCTTGGAGGTGGTCTGCCTCCTCCTCTGCCTCTGTATCTGTCCCCATCCCCATCTCCTCAGCCTCCTCGTCCTCACCCCTGCCCTGTTGTTTGGACTTTGGGTCTCTATCATGGTAAAGATTCCCCTGGCACTATCAATCTAACTAGTGGCCTGAACCAATCACAGTATGTTTTTGTCATCCTAGGATCTGCCTTCCCCTGATCATATGGCCATAGGCTAGCCACCAGCAATCTAAAGCTATCCATTGTTTCCTCTAGATGGATCATCTAACCCCATGTGGTCTCCCTCATAGTACGAACAAATATGGCCATGTACAAGTCATCGGGCCTATCCTGAGTATCTCCAAATTTCCTAGCCACCTGATCTGGAAGATAACACTTGATCATAGTGTGCTCCCTAACCTACATAAGCCTATCCTACCTCGCAAAGAAATTTTTTTATACATCATTATACTAGGCGGGAATCCTGAGCCAAGGCCTCCATGTGAAGACAGTCATCTCATCGATCATCCTCCTCCAGTGAGGGATCTCAATCACTCTTGTATGGGTAAAGGTCAAGCCACCCCTATATCTCTAGACTGCTAGATCATTTGGCTCCACATCAACAACTGTAACTCGTGGGTGAAGAACGAAAATGTGCTCGCAGGCTCAGATGTGAAGGAGAGTAACTCTGGCTCTGATAGCCCTACTATCATATTAGGCAAACTTGTGCAAATCATGATAGAGTGAGGTTAGCATCACTGGTCCCCATGCAAAGAACTCTCTCTAGTGGAGCATCTGCTCTCAGGAAAAACCCCATCCTAGACTAAAATATCAATCGAGTTGATATGGTGCCACAAGCCCTAAGATGATAGTAGCCAAAATCAGTCAGAATGTCAATACCTGACCTCTATACCACAATAGCCCGATCTAACCATCAAAAAAAAAAATCTCATCTAGTCCCATAACCTCGTAGCAGGAATCTGTCCCAGCATCCATATCACAAATGACCCTCTCACAATGGATAGGCAAACGAAGAATATGCCAGATGTCCTCCAGGGTAACAGTCGCCTTGTCTGTGGGGAAGTGAAACAATGATGTCTCACTATGTCATCACTCTTCTAGTGCGGTCATCATGTCGAGATGTGTCCTGATCACAGGATCATATGTGATGTACCATAGCCCTATTGCTCCAAGGTGCTCCTAAAGTAGCTCATGTAATCCATTCAATCTACTAAGAATCAATGACTAATGCTCATGTGAATGTACTAGCTATGCATCCTCCTGCACTAGTAAAGCCACAGCGTCAAGTTTCATAAAAACCCAAGATCTCATTTGAAGTTTTCGCAACTGAAATAGCAAAGGCGTCGTTGTTTGGAAGCTCCAAATTATGCTGCTGGAACCCTCTAAATTCCAAACTTTGTCGTGGAATTTTAGTTTGGCCACACATCAATTTGGCCAAAAACCCTAAATTCCTAATTGGACCACCACGGCAGTGTTTGCATATGTGGCAAACTTTGAAGTTTGAGCCCTAATTTCTAAACTATGACACCTTGTCACAAGACTCAATATCGGCACACTTTAAGGCCACGTGTTACCAATTTAACCCTTTCAGTGGCACCAAATAGCACCGCTAGACTAGTTTGATTTTTGTACCCTAATTAATGTGCATGAATTTGATCAAAAAAATAAGGTGGGGTAGGCTCACATACCGGTGAACCTACACCTAGTTGTCACTAGTACACTCACACTCGCTTTAAAATGTGACAGGGAAGCACTCTTTACGCCATCTCGAATGAAGTTCATAGCTCAAAATGTTCAAATCTCTAAAGGCTAAGTGTGCAAATGAATTGAAAGTGACCACTTGAAGGCTATTTAAGCATGAAAATTAGGTTTTATTGACCATGTTTAGCTGTCAACCTAGGGTTTTAGACCCCCGATCCCATTTTCGTCCAACCAAGGCTCATTTTGCATTTTTTTTCATGTTTTGGCACATTTTTAGAATCTTGGAGCCTTTCCAGACCTATCGGGTAGGTTTTCCTTTTTTTCACAAGATCACCCTAAAATCCAAATTTTCATCTAATCTCTTGAGGGAGTAGTATACTAGCATAATTCATTCGCTGGGGCAACAGTGGGGCATTTCAAAAATTCAATTTTTTTGAATTTGGATCTCAACAAGGTTATTCTTTGAACCAATGTAGTGGGTACATTGCTTAAAGGGGAAAAATGGCAGGCATGTAAAAATATGCAGTTGATCCTCTGCGCATGGTCTTGATTTTACTAACACCAATTCATTACCTAAATCATCTCCTTTTGTTAATCATTTAATTAAAATATTGTCTGTTTGATTAAATTTAAATCGCATTCGTCTCTTAATTAAACAAAATCAAAATTTATCTGATTTGAGTCATCATCTCTATTAGTCCAATAAAATTAAACGTTTAATTAATCCTTGAGATCCCTAACTTTAATTAAATAATTCGGTTTATTCCAATTTAAGCTCTAACATCCACCTCCCTTAGAATTTGATAGAATTCAATGTTTTTGTTTCATTTCCAAATCTAGCATTCATCCTCTTTAATTAAATAAATCCAAACTTTATTTTAATTGGGGTCAGAATCAATTATTCCTCTCATTTTGAGTTTAAATTAATCCAAAATATAAAATTCAAATTGTCAAATCAACTAATCCTCCATTTAAAATTTAATCAAGTCTAATTAGTATAATCTTGATAAAATTAAAATCCTCTATCTTTTGCAACTTGCTCATTGTTGATGGTGATTTTGGCACCACAACAATGCAAGCAGAATATTGCTATTTTGCTTCTCCTAAAAGAGAAAGGCAACACATGGATGCCTTAGCTCCCAAGGTCTTTGTAGTTGGGTCTCAACTTTGCTGATGTTACTCAGTGGCCAATGCAACAGTAATGTTCAAGGGGCCTACTGGTATTGGGCTTCTGGATTGTTCTAAGATCAAACATGAAATAAAACCTACTCGAAATTGGGGTTTTAAAGAAACAACAAAAGATAGGTCAGGGCTTTGAAACAGAAAAAGAACAATAGTTCATCCAATCTTAACCAGATTTGTTAACTTTAAGGAATTATAAACTAAAACTACAGAACAAGATAAGCTTGTGATTGACACACAGCCTCTTTCATTCTCAGTGCTAATTCGAATAATAGATTTTCACCTACCATTTAAATAAAACACAAAATAATATTTCATTCCTTGAAGACTTCACAAATCAAATGATCAATTAAGACAAATATCATTCAGGAACACAACATGAAGTAGATTAAGCTTTGATTGCTTCTACTGTCAATAAAATAGATAAGCAATATTTACAAGGCTGGCACAATCACCGGTGTACAGAGAATCTAAAGCTCCAGATTGTTTCCAACTACACTAAGAGAACTTAGAAAATACACTATAGTCTGTACTGAAATCTAACTGCTAAACAAGAAGGCAAGACAAGCTCTCATTACTAAGAATCAAGATGCAACTCTATCTCCTTCTATTAACAGACAAATTCCTAACAGTTCTAACTCTAAACAGTTCTCAATCTAAAAGTTCTCTAACCTTAGAAGTTCTAATCTAGAAGTGCTAACTTTCTTCTAAAATCCTTCTAACTTTTTACACAAAGGCAAGAATGCCTTATATACAGAATGTACCAACTTGAATGTGTTGTCCCCTACACTAGGGTTTACAAAATATCTGCCGACTATGGAAGAGTCGGCCCTTAGATCTTTTTGAGGAAAGTCAAAACTACATTCAAAGCGAAGCCTTGCTATCCATGCTGATGACGGCTTGATCTATGAATCATCTTAGATCTTTTGCAGCTGCAGCCCTTAACTCCTCTGTCTCCGTGTCCATTTTTGAACTCTGCTGGGGATAGCCTTGAATGCTTAGAATATCTCCATCAATAATGACCTACCTCCTTTTAGGTAGTTGCTGCAGCTGTCCCTATGAGTCACAGTTTTCTCTTTCCTTCGACTCCCATTCTGTTCTAGACTTTTTTGTTCATCGACTGTCTTCTGGAAGAACCATCGGACCTCCTTGTAGAGCTGAACAACATTGCCTGGGCCAATCCACCATCGACTATTCTCAGGAGGAAACTATCTTGCCTACATTTTGTTAGTCTTCTCCATAAGGGCGGTCAACTGGTCAATGGCTCATCTTAGCTCTCTCTCTGATTGGATGATGACATGCCACACCAGATTTGGGGTAGTCAAAAGTGGTCTGGATGGTATCGCATGTCGGTGAGACACTTATCGTTTCTCCCTGATGCAATTTCATCTTATAATAGTTATTAGCATAGTATGGGTCATTCGGTGAAATGTTTTGGCAGGCTACAAAAGTCACGTCGAGCTCATTTTTCATGTTGGCAAGAGTTTCAGCGAACTCCTTTTCATTCTCGCTGAGCTCAAATTTCTTTCTTCTTGTCGGGCTTGAGCTCTTTCCACTTCGGCGAAACCTTCTTTCTTTGCCAAGACCTCCTAGCGCACATGTTTCTTCTCCCTGAACCTTTTCTATCAACAAGAGTCATGGTGATGCCAGACTCCTTGGGCAAGCTCATCTCTAATGTCAGGGAGACTATGATGTTTTGGGGAGAACTTACCCTAAACCCCTTTCTTCCTACCGAGCCGCCCTTGTCTTCGGCAAGACTCTTCCATGTCAGTAAGACATCCCAGCGAAGGCACCTCATTCGCTTAGAGTCTTGCCGACTCCCTTTTGTTTTCTCCAGGATCCTTTTCCTTCGGTGTGACCTACCTCGGCGAGACTCCTAGCGATCCACCTCCATGTCGCTGAGACTTCCTTTGATCAGTGAGAGATTACACCGAGGGCATCATCTTTTTGCGAGAGCCCATTTTGAATGACCATCGAGGAGACCTTTCTGTAGTTATACCGACACATATTATTTTCATTCCAAATGTGTCGTTGTAACATTCTCTCATCAGGGAGGCATCCCAGAGATCACCCTATGTCTCACCAAGATGCAACTTGAGTCTCATGTGGGTCACTGTAACTTACTAGAATCAGGGAGACATCATATCGGTCACCTTGCGTCTTATCAAAATTCTCCCAAATTCCATCCTTCTGGTTGTTGAGACATATTGATTCTCTCACCAAAGACCACCAATAGAATCCCCTTGTGTTGTGTCGGTGTGACCCAAAGACCTCGCTGAGACATCTCCCCACTGCGATGGCCTCTCGCCGAAAGGAATATCTTTCTCAGTGGCTGGTAAGACATCCCCCTTTTGGGGAAACATCTCACCAAAAACAAACTCCTACCGAAGTGTTAGACCCATTTTGCTAATCGGTGAGACTTCATGAACTTGCCGAGACCTCTTGGCAGGGAAAAAACCTTATGCTGATATATGGATCCTTTTGACCATGGTCGGCAAGACATGGAGACTTCGCTATGACCTCACCCCGAAGACAAACTTATGCCGATAGGAAACTCCTAGTCACCAAGATGATGAACGATGTCTTGGCGATAGATGCCTGCATATGATTTCTTATCGTTGTGACATCGTTGGGGTCTTTCCGATAGGCAACATAGATGCATATCGGCAGAATGCATTGGTAGTCGACAAGACATCTAAGAGGTCTTTCTGACTTTCTTCTTAACTAATTTTTTTATGACCAATGGGACTAGGGAATGCATTCTAGCTAAGCTCCCTTGGCAAATATCGTCATGTGTGTGGCATGTTCCTGCAAAACAAAAGGTATGCATCAGTCTCAAAGAATATGAAACATATTAAAATAAATTATTCTACTACTTATGTTTTTTATTCAATTTTCAACAAGAAGAAAACCAACTTAGGTTGAGACAGAACCAAGATTAAACCAGATAGATCAAAAGTAAAAATTAAGAGGAAGACAAAAGAATTCCAAAGAGGAAAGCGAGTAACCAAGAGAAAAAAGAAACCAGAAAGAGAAAGGGGGACCCATTTTGATCCAAATCAAATTGGGGTGGTTATGCAAGGCATAACAAATGGTGACTCAGCTACGAAAATAGATTAACCATTTTCAAGAATCTAAAGGATTCAGCTACCCAGAACTCCTGGTTCATGAACATCACAACTCTAGTTGGGTCAATCATAACAAGCAAGGTGGAGCTAGAATCTCATATGTAAGTCAATCAATGGCTACCCCCTAAATCTTAGTGTGTGCTTGATTGTGCATCATCCTTTCATAAAGTTTTCCTCATCTTTCGGACAACAATGTGCAAGATTTGAGCTACATGAGTTGATTCCTCTTAGTTGTCATGCAATGATGTCTTGGGCATTGCTCTGCTGCCAATCAGGCAGTTATAGCCCCAACAGAGATACCTCTAGTTTTCTCACAGCATTTCTCTACTGTCAGTCAGGCGTCCATAGCCTGGGTAGAGATACTAGAATCACCCATTCATATTGAGTCCTCTTTTCTTTTGATAATTCTTCTCTTCTTTTTTTAGAGTTTTAGATATTTCATTTAATTCTACTTTTCCTTTTCAATATGTCAGATGTTTAATATCTAATTTGGGTTGAAAACTACAATAGACCTCATAACAGCACTTGGAAGTCAGATTTTTCACTCAAATTTTACAACACTATCATCCTAGAACAAATACACTACTAGAAGAGGAGATGATTTTAATGATTTGTGATAAATTCAGGGGAGCTAATGAATGTTACTTACTTAGTACCTTGTTCTCCAAAACTTTCCACAACCTTTATTGACAACAAACATGAAACAATGAATTGAGGACAAAATCATCCAACTAGCAAACTTGAAAATACCTAAACCACTTCTCTCCTAATGACCATAGTATGCTTCAGATAACAACCCATAGCTTCAAATAGAAAAGAAACAGATTAAACCTGCAAAGAACAGAACAAACAGAAAACAAAAGGCGAAGAAAACAAAAGGAGGCAGGGACAAACATATAAATAGGAAACTATTTACAGACAAGAGCCACATTATTTACACAAAGAGCAGCAGATTATTCACATAAAGGAAAGAGTTATTTACAAACTGAAGCACAAAAGTTATATACATGAAAGCAAATTATTTATGAATAGGAGACAACTAAATTATTTACTTAAAGAATAACAAAATACTTATGTATAGAACAGAAGTTAACTAGTCTTAAGATTCAAAATAGTGCTTAAGGAACTACCCATTAACTAGAAAAGGAACTAGCTCTCTAGTTAGGCTACTCAGTCTGAAAACATTTTCCCCTAGGATCTCAGCAATTTGATAAGGACCTAGCCATAGTTTGTCAAACTTCTGGTGGATGCCCTTCTTTTCACTGGCTTTATCCCACAACAACACTAGGTATGATATCCTAAAATCTTTGATTTTGGCTCTTTTATCAAACCAGCATTTGACAACAGCCTAATGGTTGAAATATTGTTGCAAAGCAGCATCTCTTTGTTCTTATAATTTTAACAAAGTAGCTAATCTAACTTCTATCCTATTGTCACTAGAGTATAATTTCTGCATGAACTCAAGGATAGGTATTTGCAAATGGATAGGAAAGATAGGCTCTTAGCCATATACCAGCTTGAATGGTGAGGTGTTTAAGGCAACCTTAATCCTAGTCCTATCTTCCCATAATGTGAATCTCAGCTGGGTATGCCAGTCTCTAGGGTTATGTTCTAATAGTTTTTTAATCACCCTTAAGAGATTCTTATTGGTAGACTCTGCAACTCCATTGCCTTGTGGATAATAGTTTGAAGAATACTTCAAGAAAATCTTGTGATCATATGCCTAGGAAATAAACTCAGCAGAAGAAAAAGCAGAACCATTATCACATACCAGAGCGAAGGGTACCCAAAACCTTGTAGTGATGCACTCAATGAGGAACTTGATCACTACCTCAGTTGTGCTATCTTTGCAAGGTATGGACTCTATCCACCTCATGCAGTAGTCAGTAGTAGTCAAGATAAACTTATGTCCTACAGAGGAATTCGGATTAATCACTCCAATGAAATCTAGAGGCCATTGGGAAAATGGCCTTACCTCATAAACAGGTTGTAGTGGCATGACTGCATGGCATTCCCTTGGTGCCAAAATTTGACATACGTGGCATGTTGTCATATGTTGATGGGCATCTTTGAATACACAAGGCCAGTAATAACCAGACCTAAGGATTTGGTGTGCCAGAGCATCTGCAGAACCATGACATGTGCCATGCTTCCCATGAAACTTAGAAACCACCTGCTTGGCCTCTTGATGATCAAGGCATCTCAGGTATACCCCCTCAAAATTCCTTTTGTACAGCAACCCTCCTTTGAGCATGTAATGAGAACTCTTCAGTCTTAGGGCTCTCCTTTGAGTTGCATTCATTTCTATTGGACATCAATTGTTGAGCATAAAGCGAATGGTATCAACATACTAGGGGTCGTTAGAGAAAGACTGGGTCGTGTACTGCTGACAGATGATGTTGTCGCTAGCATCCACAATGGACTGAGATAAACCCGTGCCCCTGACTAATTTCATTGGATGTATCTCTAGATCAAATTCTTGTAGGATGGCCATCCATTTGCCCCTCCTTTCTCCAAGCTCGCTCTGCATTAGTAAAGACTTCACAACTGCATCTGGAACTACAACGACGACTTGACTTCAGAGAATGTAATGTCAGAATTCCTTAACAGCCTCAGCCAATGTGATAGCCTACTTCTCCAGAGGTGGGTATTTGATCTCTACATTTTTGAATGGAGAACTCATGAATGCAATTGATCTCTCCTCTACCCCTTCTTGTCATTGGGTTAATACAGCTACACAAGAATGGTCAGAGGAAAAAGAGTAAATGTAGAATGGCCTCTTGTAATCGGGGCTGATGAGAATAGGCACTTCTGAAATAGATCGTTTGACTTGTGAAAACGCATCCTTTGCTTCATCAGTCCATTCTACCTTGGCGTCCTTCCTCATCATTGCATTTAGTGGATTTACAATCTCTGTAAAGCTTGTGATAAACTTCCTTATGAAGTTAATCTTTCCAAAGAAAGATCTTAACTCTTTCTTGCTCCCTGGCCTGGTGATCTTTAGAATGGATTCAACTTGAACTGGGTCGATTGAAATCCCACTTTCAGAGATTATGTGCCCCAACAGTTTCCCTTCCGAAACTCCAAACATGCATTTGTTGGGATTCAGGGAGACACCATATTGGATGCATCTCTCAAGAACTTTGGCTAAGTCTGTAGCATGATTCAGTCAATCCTTGGAGAACACTATCAAGTCATCTATGTAAACAATAATACATTTGTTAATTAGATCCTTGAAATCTATGTCCATGGCGCACTAGAAAGTTGCTCAGCGTTTATTAGGTCGAATGGCATCTTTCTATATGTGAACATCCTCCACTTGGTGGTGAAAGCCATCTTCATCCTATCCTCAAAGTTGACCATTACCTGGTTGTATCCAGAGTAATTGTCCAAGAATGACATCATTTGTACTCCATTGACAGTCTATAATACCTCATCCATGGAAGGGAGTGGGTAATTATCCTTTTCTGAAGCCCTATTCAGGTTTCTAAAGTCGACACATAGCCTAATCTCCCCGTTCTTCTTGCAGACTGGGACTAAGTTAGCCACCAAGGTTGAATGGTGCATAGGAAAGATTATCCTTGTCGAGAGTAACTTCTGAACTTCTTTATAGATCAATGGTTCAATCAGAGCATTGACAGGGCATTGCTTCTGTTGGAAGGGTTTAGCTTCGGGCTTCAAGGGAATAGTGTGAGTCATAACAGAGGCATCAAATATTTTTAAGTCTTCATATCCCCAAGCAATTGCAAAAATATCATTCTTCAGTGCCATCAATATGTCTTCCCTGATTGCTTTAGGGTAGGCTTTCCCTATGTAGACATTCCTTTCAGGGCCAGAATCAGCTAAGTTAATTGTCTCATATTTTCCTCCCTTTTCTTCATCTGATGCCTTCTCTCGATCCCCTGGGTCTGAGTTGAAGATTCTTTCTAAGGCCACCATTCCCTTGGGAATGCTATTACTTTTTAAATTAAGGACTCCTTCTGTGTCACATTCTTCAGGGCTCCAATCCCCTTGATCTCTGTTAGACTCATCAATAATTTTCCCCTCAAAAACATATGAGCTTGCTAAGAAGGCCAGAATATGTCGATCATCATCAAAGACCTGGAAATTCTTGATATTGTCAGGAACAGCTAGGGTGGACATCAGTTCCACTGAGAATCTTTTGAATTTGGAGCCTTGCATAGGCTCCAAGGTGCTTGCAGCAATAGCCAGTGAATCAGCTACTTGATTTTCTTCTCTAGGGATTAAACTAATCCTAAAGGCATCAAAGTCCTCAATCAGGTTCCATACTCGATTCTTGTAAGCTGCCAACCTTCTGTTGTGACATGTGTATTAGCTACGCACCTGCCTGATAACTACTTCTGAATCTCCTTGGACCACCAAGGTAGTGACCATTTTCTTATGTGCAAACATTAATCCTCGAGTCAGAGCTTCATATTCAGCTACATTATTAGTGCACCCGAATTGCAGCCTGTAAGAAGCAAATAAAACTTTCCCTTTCAGGATGGTTAGTACAATTCCAACACCACAACCAGTCTTGGACTTGGATCCATCAAAGGTAAGGGTCCACAACTGATCACAAGCAAGGGTTAATCCTTTTGAAGTTTTCATAAATATTTGAATAGGATTAACCAGAGGTGGGGCTCCTTGATCTTTCAGACCAGACATGGGGAAAGGATTCTCTACAGGTCCTTTAGGTATATTTTGCAATTTTGGCTCAGTTGTATCATTTGACCTATGGTTATCTTCCTGGCAGTCACTTGTCCCTTTGGTTGGTTCCTTGGGTTTCATTTCATTTGTGAGTGCAGGGGTGTCTAACAAACCTTGGGGCTGCTCCTCATCAGTATACTGATTTGGACATGTGTCTAGAGTAGGTTTGATCTGAGAAGGGATTTCTTTTGAAAGTATTATATCTCTAGTTAACATGGTTGCTTCCTTGGCCTCAAATGAGAAATAGTCTGCAATGGTCTCAAGGCGACTTGTGCTAGCTTCTTCAGCTTGGGAAACATAGTTTAAAAGGTCTCTGCAAGGTTGAAAAGTCAATTCAAAATGACTTTGGTAATGTACCCTATACCAATTAGGGAGCAAGATATTTTGCAGATCTATATTTGCCCCTAAGACCAGTTGATCTTGTTGCAGCTTTCTAATCAAGGCCTGTTGATTTTCATTAATCATGGAGTCAGGGAGTTTCTACATTGACATGTCTTTAGAATTGAGAACTAAGAAGTTTAGAATTTCTTCTTGTTTATAAACCCCCATCTCAGTCTCAAAGTAAGCCACCTCATTGGGACAATCATACTCAGTGATGATATGCTTGAGATGAGGCTCACTTTCAATCCTAATCTGATTAGGAATCCCTTTCCATGATTGCCACATATGTGAAAATTCAAGGGAAAGATATCCCCCTAAATTTTTCATCAAATCCCTACTCAGCAGCATACCATAGGTCTTAGGAATATTTGCTACTTGAATGTCTATGTTGGTTAGGATCCTAGGGTCTAATCCTACTTGAACATGTATGTTTCTTAATTCCCCTACCATATTAACCTCTGTTTTGTCAAGTTGAATGACCTTCTTATTGGTTTGAATGGGGTTTAATCCTAACTTCTTTCATATGGAAAATGACATGACATTTCTTGAAGCCGCTGAATCCAATAAACATGGTGATCCCACAATAGTGGTTTACACTTTTTGGCCTAACTAGACACTGATATTTATTTTTTTTAACACAATCTCCACATTTGGGCACCTATAGCGATTAAATGGTAAGGAATTTGAAGATGATGCAAACTAGAGTCTTGTCATATTTTGTCTGTAGATTCTAAAAATATTTTTTTCAATTTTTTTGGAATCAAATTGCACTTCTTTTTCCATCTCCCACAAAAATTGGTCTTTTTCAAAAAATAACATTTTTAAAAAGTGACGCATACCGTATAACTCATAACTTTTTTTCCATCAAGGATAAAATACCAATTCTTTCAAATTTAGATTTCTAACTCCAATATCTAGTGCTTCCACTTGGTTAGATAGTTTTTTATTGAATATTTTTTCTTTAATCAAGTTTCGAAGTCAATCAAATGACAATTCAGACATAGCGCGACCATATAACACATAACTTT
>VDFB02347047.1:0-40445 GCA_007258455.2 Sequoia sempervirens
TTTTTAAATAGAGATTCTAGACCACACTCATTTTCCACCATTTTCCACCACTTTTCCACCACAAGAGGAATCTTTCAAGAAACATCAATTCAGAGTCACAAATTTTAGTAAGATTTTTTGAATAGAGATTCTAGACCACAATCATTTTCCACCATTTTCCACCACTTTCCACCACAAGAGGAATCTTTCAAGAAACATCAATTCAGAGTCACACAACTGTTTTAAAAGTTCCTCAATTTTATTTTCAATCAATTGTAGAGATTTAATATTCCCATCATTATGATTTGACACATATGTTTTATGAAGTGTAAATAAAGTTGATGTCTCCTACCTATAAGACCTATCTATTGTAAATTCTGTGTCCCTGTATATTCCCAAATCTTACACACATTTAACTTAAAAATAAAAAACCAAATCTTACACACGAAGAATCTTTCAAGAAAAAAACCAAATCTTACACACATTTAACTTAAAAATAAATAGATAAAAAGAAAAATATAAAATTATTAAAAAAGTAAATATCAGAAACGTAAAACAAAAAAAATCTGACGCCTGCAGCACATGGTTGTTTTGGACGGCCGTCAGAGTATGCAGAGGTATACGCATCCATGCCCCCATGCTGTTTTGGGGGCTGGATAGCCTTGCCGGTAAACCAATCACTTGTAGAGGGGATCAGAGCCTTTGTCGGCAGTACCACAAGTCATCGATGAAACCAAAAAAAATGGACTGTCAAAATTACCTAATGAAAATTTTTCACTGCGAAGATAAAACAAGCGACCAAATCGAAAAATATGCCCAAACCATGTGGCCTTCAATAGAAAGGAAAAATGCAATAACCACCAATGAAACACCGCCTAAAATCCTAGATCCGACAAAAGAATTTTAAGAACCTGCGGAAAGGGTCGCAAAATAGCGAAGGCTGCCAAAACTCCTGTCAGAAATGCCGACAAGGATGAAAAGATGTTCTAGAAATTTGGGATGTGGCCGACGGGAGGGAATCTAGTATGTCAGTAAAAATGTCAAGTGTACGAAATTCCGAAAAATACCATGTTAGAAACTCGCTAAAATCCTCAAAAGAAAGCCACCTAAAAAGAAAGCGCGCGAGCTCTAAAAACTACCGCAAAAAAAATATTATAGTCGCAGAGAGTCTATAAAGAAGTCACCCAAAAACCTTCAAAACCTAGACAAAAAAAAAATCATTGTTGCATGATAAATCGACACCGAAATTCATAGGAAACTGCGAAGAAATACAATGATCGTCAAAATATTTTCTTAGGGGAGAGGATCCAATAGTTGAGCATGTTTCAATAATTGTGTTAATAGTTGTTTATATAATGTCTAATAGTTGTAACATGACTATTCTAACTTAAACAAATGTATCCCTTTGATCTAAAAAGCAACCAATCATGTGATGCCACATCAACACTCAACTATCCATGATGTGAATGCACAAGTATTGGTAGCACTTTTTATGGGCCTTTTTTAGACAGCTTGACAAAAAGCATGTTGATGTGGCATCATATTTGATGATGTGGCCCTGAAACGAAAGTTATAAGCAGGAGACTTGCCAAGTAAGTCATTATAAAAAAAATTAGAGTGATTTGAAATTTCCATGTAGGATTTTGAGAAGCGCGAAGTTAGGGTGCACAACTACTGGGTTCTTTCCCCTATAAACCTCTGATACCCAAAAAATTCAAGTGTACAGGTCAAAAAAAATTGTCCACAAAGTCATATGGAATCATAGAGTGTACAATTTTATACAACCTTGTATGAATCCATACAATGTACGGATTTCAACACATAAAACTTATGCCCCCGTCAAAAAAGTATTTCAAGTTTTTGAGTTTCATAGTCAATTCTAGGGTTTTTGGGTCGTTTAGATCCAATAGTGAGGTTCATTTGATTCCACGATGCACCAAAAATTTGTTCAAAGCTAGATATTTCAAAAAATAAACAAGGAATTATATATTTGGAGCTCTTGGAGTGGATCCCTCAACATAGCAACTCTGAGGGATCACCTGCAATCAAACAACTATGGAGGTCAAACCCTGATGATAGATAATGTGTAAACCTCACAACAATGTATAATGATACAATGAAGAAAACAAAAAGAGAAAAAAAACAACGCTAGAGAAACCCTAGGTGAGGATAAGACAATATCATGACATGTGTCCTCATCCTATGACTTGAGACACAACAAAATACATGACCTCAACAAGCTTAAGCACTAGAGTGAAAATGGACTTCACGTAAAACACCTTTTTACTATAAAAAATGTATCTATTTAGATCTCTATACCTAAGATGAACTAAATAGACCTTAATTTCTTTGAGATTTAATATTTTAAATATCCAATAATTTACTTACTATTACTAAATATCAACATATCATCCATATACAAAGTAATAACAAGGAAATAGTCATCATCCTACTTAAAATACATGTAGTGATCTAATTTAGAACTCACAAATCCCAACTTCAAAAGATAAGAATAAAAATTATAGTACCACAATTTGGGTGACCATTTGTGACCATATAAAGATTTCTTCAATATACAAACCATTGACTCCTTATTTTTTACCATTTAATGCTTAGGTTGTGTCATGTATATTTTTTTCCTCCATGTCACCATGTAGGAAATTTTTCTTCACATTCATTTGCTCAATCTCAAGATAAAAAATTATTCCAATAAATAAAAGAAACAAATGGATGTTAGCTTATTAATTGGAGAAAAATCTCACCAATGTCAATCTCATCAACTTAGGAATATCCATTCACAACCAGTATTGCCTTGTAATTCTTGATAATGCCATGTAAATTAAACTTATTTTTGAAGATTCATTTACAACCAATAAGCTTCCTTCCTTTCAACAACTTAACCAAGTCCCAAGTGTCATTATTTTTCAATGTAGGCATCTCATCATCCATGGCCAATTTCCAAGAGTTGCTATCACACATCTCCATTACCTCTTTCACAATTCAAGGTTCATTAATGTTAGTAATCAAAGTGAAAATACATCTAAAATTAGGTGGGATATACCCCTCTAGTTTCCTTCTATGTTGAGTGGACCTCCTAAAAAACTAAAGCAAATATTATTTCTCCTCAAAACTCTTTGATCTCTATATACTAAGCTACTCATCTAGTCCAACTTGAACCTTTGGTTAAAACTTAAGTGACTTTGTCTCAATATTTAGTTGTAAATTTGTTGTAGACTTCACACTCCCATATGGTTGCTCAGTTATAGTCAAAGTATTGATATCCTTTAAGATCACATTTTAACTATACAATGTCTTCCTAGTCATAAGATCCCAAAGCTTGTAATCAAGTTCACACCATTTTCATAACCACTTAAAATAATTTTTACTACCTTATAATCTAGCTTTGATCATTACTTAAGCACATGAGCATATTCTTCACAACAAAACACTCAAAGATGTTCAAGTGGGGGATTTTTCCTATCCAAAACTCCATAGGGGTTTTATTAACAAGTGTTTTTCTAGAAGACCTATTAATGAATTAAAATGTGGTTTCTAGAAGACCTATTAATGAATTAAAATGTGGTGCTAACCACCTTTTACCAAAAATGTATGTTCTTAACCAACCCCACTAAGCATTCTCCTAGTCCTCTTCATCAAAAAAAATTCACTTTCCACAACTCCATTATGTTTAGGGGTTTATTGAGTTGTCTTATTCAACACAATAGCATTTTCTTTTAAAAAATTGTTGAGCTTAGCTAAATATAATTCTCCACCATTGTTAGTTCTCAATGTCTTGATATTTTTACCTTTCTAGTTCTCCACAAAACCCTTAAATACTTGAACCAACTAAAGATTTTGGATTCTTGAGAAAGTTAACCCAAGTCCCTCCTAGATAAATCATCAATTAAAGGAAAATAATATAGTTATTTTTCCTATGAAGGCACATCTACATGACCAAACATGTCATTATAAGTAAGATCCAAAATACCATGAGAATTATAAGAGCTCAAGTAAAATTGAACTTGATTTATTAAATAACATAAATACAATGTTCGCAAGATTCAAATTCAAGAGAACAATCAACCAATCCCTCTACAAGATTTTATATTTTTCAAGTTCCTTTGACCTTCTTAATTGGTAGCTTTCTCTTTAAGGTGAGAGCATGTTAGAAACCAAAACTACATTCTTAGATGATACAAGTGTCTTTGTTGCAAGTTTTAATGTTATAGATCCCTTTGTTGTAAGTGTTGACACCATTTTTTTTACCTCTTTCTATTGTTAATTATGCACATTAGTCAATCCTAGCTAATTCACTCTAACATCACCACATTGACTAATTAATTAATCACACCATATAATCACATTTGTTAGCTAATCAATTGTCATTAATTAGTTAGTTGATTATTTTTAATTAATTCATCAATTAATTAATTCCCATCTCTATCCAATCCATGCAATTCCTAAATAAATCCATGCACACATAAAAAATAACAAGTGAACTTGGCCATAGAGGGCCATACACATTAAAATTGAAGCAATACATTTACTATTTGGTTGCTTAATAGAAAAGTTTAATTAAAAACCTTATATGGTGAATAGATAACAAAAATATATAGAACATAACATATATAGAATACACTTCTTTTCTTGATTGGAGGTTGTATGTAGTTTAGAGTTTGATTTTAATTATCATGTGCTTTGATTTATTTATTATTTCTTTGAATCCCTACACACAATAAGTTTCAATCCAATAGGCAAAGATGTTGTTGGTTTCTTTGTTAAAGGTACTACTAAACTGTTACACTAAATGTAGGTGCTAGCATCAAGGTAAAAAAGAGTCCCAACCTAGAAACTCAATTTTATGAAAACCATAAACCCATAAACCATTTACACCCACCACTATTGAAGACTACTTGCACCACAATCATTCATGTTGCTAATGAATAACAAGTTGTGTTCCAAACCCAAGATTTGTAGAACTCCTAAAATACCTTTGACCCCCATCAAAGAATACAATCTTGATTTATTCATTCCAAAAAATACTTAAAAAATAATTGTCACCAAGATAGACCATTCTACCATCAAACTTCTTATGGTAAAAAAACACTCCCTATTGGGATTCTTGTGGAAAGAGGCAATAGAGTCAATCATCCATGCATGCATAATGAATTGGCTACCAAAAATGCATCTAATTCATCCTAAGAAGCCTTAGAATCTAGATCATCATCAAAGTCATTCTTTTATTTCTTATTCTTGTAGTCTCTCTTAAAGTGGTGTTTCTTACCATAGTTCCAACATTTCACCTTGGATTTACTTAGAGACTTAGATCTACTTTTTCCCTTATTATTGTATTTTTCCTTTGACTTCCCATGAGTAACCATTTCTTCTTTGTCTATTTTGGAAGCCTTCTACCTCAACTCTTTCAATAAAATATTGGCCACTAGCTCATCAAACATAAATTTTGAAGCCATACTTCCACTTATCATCACCAAATTATCTCATGAGTTTGATAAATAACATTTAATAATGTCATGAATCAATCCACATCCTTCATCTTCACATTGATTAGTTGTGTTTAGTTGTTTGGCAACTGAGTCCCCATCTCCCATAATTAAAGTATCTATAAAATATTTCCTACATAAATATTGTTCAATATAGATTTAACCAATTATATATTTCCCTTATATTAGAGATACTACAAGGTGGGTTCTTATGCAATATTAAGGAGCAATAAATCAATCAAACAAAGCCAAATTAGAGTTTCAACTTTATTATCTAGCATTACCCAATCATCTACTAACATGGTTGTAGGTAATTCCTATATCAATAGATCTTAATATATCAATAGATTCTCCATATTAACCTTCCCTAGCTCAAAATTTTTGTCATTAAATTATTTCATCTTCAACCATGATGAGCATACCATATTTCTTAAAATATAGGTTATCTACTCATAGCTCCCACTCAAACCAAGATTAGTCCAAAAAATATTTCTCCTACCACCTAAAAAATAGAGTTTGTTTGGCTTTTATATGAAATGAAAGTAAGTTGATAGAAGAAACACTTTCTACACTAATCAAAGAGAGAAATACATAGAAAATTTAATCAAATGAATTAAAAATAAATATACATAATAAAATTGTTCACCACATGACATAGTGTTTACTATTGGAAAACCCTTCCAAGAAAAAATTCAACCTCCAAATCTCAAACTAATATATTCATAGTAGAAATATAATTATATTGCATAAATAATCTCAAGCCCTCACATGAGAACAACCAACACAAGTCTAGATAAATTTTTACAGCATAACACCCTACAAAAGTATGTAATCATCATAAATATCCATTCTAAGCACCTATATATGGTAGAAATAAACTTGAAAACTACAAAGGGTAAATCATAAAACACGAACCAAAACCATGACCTAGTATATAGCACCCACATTAAAGGCTCATTTCCAATGTCCCCATGCCATGATAAGTCAATATGCTATTTTTAAAAGGTCCTCTTATGCTATCATAACCTCATGATTTTATCACAACCAACTCACCAACTTGGATGACCCATTTTTTCTTCATTATCTCCATTCAAAGATGCATTGTGATGTCATACTTACAGGTCATAAGTTGGTCAAATCAAGTCCACTATGTACCCTTCCTCTTTCATGTCCTTACATGTCAAAATCATCATAATATTTCTTACATATCTTATAATGTAATAAGAGGCTCTTACAACTTTGTACACACATCATAAAAGGAAGTACACATGGCACATAATTCTAAAACAAAATTAGATAAATAATAAATAAATCCATTGTTGAGATTGCAAGGTGTATGATAAACCTATATACCAACACAAACTAACCACCTCCCCTACATTGGTAGGTGTAGGATGCAATATAATTCCTCTAATATCGCCATTGTCTATCCTATGGATAACTCAAACACACACACACACACACACATCTATCTCCCACCTCTCCATCAATATTGCTAATATTTTCCCATGATACTACATGTAGGAAAAGCTCAACATTTATCCTAGTCCCACTTTCTATAATGATGTCATATTATCATCAAATTCTCTTAACTCTAGTAAATACTACAACACAATATTATGTAGCCTCTCTCACACCTTATAATCTATACATCACAACAAATAACACAAAAAATATAATTATCTTTGTATAATCCAATCTATCACACAAATTACCATATAAATGTTCTTGTCCTCTCATTATCATGAGACAATAACATATTGTTTTGCATAGCACCATGGGATACTTACATGGGCATCAAACATAGTTGCCTGACATCTCTACATAGTGGAGCCCATGTAAGTTTGTGACCTTGTGAGTCACCCATGTGATCCCACAAATGTAACTAAAAGATCAAGGGCATAACCTTACTCTCATTTTTCATAAATGTGTGCTCTCCCCTAAAAAAAAAATCCTCTATTATTTGACTTAGATATGAAATCTTTCTAGAAAAACTCAAAATTCATTAAATTATTTGACATCTAAATTTTGCATACATGTGTCATCAGTTAGCTAGTGACCACCAAGACTCATACCTACTCCACTTGTGTTCCCACATACTTTTCTTCAAGGCGTCTTTCCTAAAATTCTTCTCACACTCCTTATACCCCTACCTTTTTTTTAACCTTTCAATTTATTTTATTCATTTTTTACCCTATTTTCTAATATTTACCTCCCTTTTGTTTTCCCCATCTTGCACCCACTTTATTTAATCCCCCACCAACCTTACTACATTCTTCACCCCCCTTTAAATTATTTTGTTCGTCCTTACCTTTTCCCACTCTTTCTTCTCTTTTCTCATATTATCTCAAATTACTTCTCTTTCATCCATTCAATTCTATTACCCCTTCTTTGGTAAAATTTCAATCATCTTTTCCTATCTTTCCTCCATTAGTCTAATCCTATCTATTTGAGTACGGGACCACTTAGAGTGGGGGGGAGTGAATCAGTGGTCTAATGAGAAACCAAATTCCAAAACTTAACTCACTTGTATTATGCAAAGAAACTAATTGAAAGTACTTCAAACATTATAGGTATTGAATGTTGAGGGAGTCACAATGATATGCAAATTAGAACATAATATCTGAACAAAGATAACCAATCAAGCACAACATGGAAAACCACCAAGAAGAGACATAACACAAGTTTTATGAGTGGAAAACCCTAAAAGGGTGAAAAACCACTCTGAAAATAAGTTTCATTAAACCTCACTGGCCAAAACCTCATTGGTTACAAGTTGTATGCCTCATTGGCTGAACAACATGCCTCATTGGCAACTTAATATGCCTCACTGGCTACAACATGCCTCATTGGCTACAACATACCTCACTTTCTACAACATGCCTCACTGGCTACAACATGCATCACTAGCTACAACATGCCTCACTAGCTACAACATCAAAAGAAAGTAAACAAAAAATTAGAGGGTTACCCTGTTTCAATACAAACCACTATTTTATTTTTGCATCAACAAAACTCCATCTCCCTTATTCTCCCATACCACAACACTGTAACAAGACTTTAAAAAAAAAACATTACTATTCTAAAAAACTGCATTCACTTCTCAAAATCTCACTCACCATGAAAGGAAAGAACTCAACTGTCAAATCAACCAAGAATGCTAATATTTGCAAGTATCATTATTGTCTCACAATTCTTCCTCTTTGAGATTTACTTTGGCAAAAATGATGTCAAGGTTTTCAACCAATTCTCACACAAAGTACTTACTTTCTATCACACTCCTATCTCTTGTGATCATATTCAAGCCACTCCATCTATACAAAGAAAAAACACAACTCTCAACTACAATAATTAAATATTGTTATTCATATCTACCTTTTCACACCAAAAAACCATACTCCCAAAATAATCAAATTCATATCAATCTCCAACATGGTATTGTAGTTTTCAAAACTTCCTCATGGAGCCTAATCCACAAACAGAACCTTGCTCAATGCCTTGGCATCATCCCTTCACACATTACTGCCACATTATTTTTACATAGAAAAACATAGTATCAATCTCCTCAAAAACCTTTCACCGTGCCATGACATCTATTCCACACTTACCTGTTGGAATTCAAAAAGACTTTCAAACTATAATGTTTTTTTTAGTTTTGATGCCATCACATTAATCACTAATCTTTTCCTCTTCAAACAATTACAAAACAGGCAACTGTCAAACTTCTCATCAAAGGAAAAACTTCTGGAAATAACTATTAAGCAAGTTTAAATTCAAGCCCTAGATTTCATACTCCCACTACAGAAAAATTCAAATGATAGTCGTTGATTTGCTATCAGAAATCTAAAAAGAAATAAACACCTTTCAAGTAGGTTAACCCTAAAAGGAAGGGTTGGTAAACAATGTATTTGCAACCCTCGATTAGTCACTTAAGTGACTTTTAACCTCTTATTGCAAGCCACCTTTCAGACATAACAAAATTTCACTTGAGATTTGGAATCCTTTGTAAAAAGAATGAACCTTGGGTCTTTAGGGTTCTTAGGTTAGAGTTTTATAAATTCCTTACTGTTCTAGGTTATAGAGTATAAAGAACTCATCAAACCCTAAAGAGAGATTACCAACATGTTACTTTGTCCTCTTCAAGTCTCTAAAACTAATAATGAGCAGTGGAAGCAATGCCAACTTCTTGAAAGATTGATTTGTAAGATTCTTTGACATCAAACCCTCAAACATAATCTATCAACTCACCATCTTATATACCAATGAATGATTTCTTTATAATGAAGCAACTCTGTCATGAAGGTGAAATAGGAATGATCAACTCTGTTATAAAGATGACACTAAAAGAAATATGCCACTTCTACCTCAACACCATGTGAACAAGTAATAAATTAAAAACAAAGAATTTTACATGAACACCATGAGACCTTCAACCAAGTCTTTGGTTGTCTTGAAGCAGCACTTATCAACACCATGAAACCATGAACTGAATGAGAAAGTTCAACAGTGAACACCATGAGAGGATAATCAACACTATGAGACCACGCACTAAATGAACAAGTTCACCAACCAACACCATCAACTTTTGGCATCAATGACAAACTTTTGTACCTTTCAAACCAACAAACTTCCCCTTTGTCACTAATGGAAAAAATCTTCTATCACCCCCTTTGAAATCAAAGACAAAGGACCCTTGGTTGCAAAAAAAATGACTCCTCTTGCAAAATAGTTCCATAGAAATACAACAACCAATATTTCTATCATAGAAATGCAATGTCAGATCACTATCATTATATCTCCGCAACAATATCACTTATCAAAATGTTAAGATCTCTATTAGCTCTTATCAAAATGGTGAATACATTCACTTGATCATAGACACATACTTATTTCTCCCCTACAAGAAACATTGGTTTAGCACTGGAAACATAAACCAACCATTGCACCATAACTACACCATACTTAATACCACTGGCAAAATGTGACTGATATCAATCAACTACCTGCTTATTTATTGTATCAAAAACCTCCATTGAAAGAAAATAACTTGTCTTCATGAATACACACTGGCAAAAAAAGACTCGCAACTAAGCATGAGACTCCATGACAAGGTTTGTCAAGAGCCTTGCCACCAAACCACTATCAACATTATAACATATCAATATCAAGATTCAACCATCAAACATAAATAATTTTATATTGGGTCACCTCATTCACTATCATGTATCATGAGGATAAAAATATTGTCAACACATATCACAAGAAATATGAAAGAGTATTTGGACCACTGTGCAAGAATCACTTGAAGGATATTTGTAACTCTCATATCATTGGCAATACACGAGCAACCTTTGCAAGGTAAAATACAAGGTTTGCATGCAACACTTAAAACACTTGCAACAAGAGTCTCAAAAAGCAACTGAGCAAGAACATTGTGATTACTAATACCATACCCTTGTAAAATAAGATACCTCATATTTCATATCCATGATGCCATATCACAAGATATGCAAGAAGATATAAAGAGAAGGCACTTTCATGACACACTATCACTAGATACTAGCACTGAATAGTGGTACACGAACTCGTATAAAACTCAAAGACATTGTCCACAACCATCCCATCACTGAAATAAAATGTGAGACTTGTGAACCAAGGTTGACACTATCGTCATTGTATCATTACACCATTGATGAAGACTTGTTCCAATACCTTATAAAATCATTGACAAAATAACAAACCTCCAAAACCATTGAGTTACTTTCTCCTCTTAGACACTTATCAAATACAACAAGGCAACTTTGATAAACATGTCACTATTAATGCAAATCATTGTTGATACACAACAAAACACTCTCAAACCAATACATCACTGTGATGACTAATCACAAAGGCACTGTCAATCAAACTTCCAATAGTATTGCCACTGTCTCCTTGACCATTGTATACCAGAATGAAGGCAAAGAACAAGTGGTTCAATGAATAGCATTGCAAGCTTTAACAAAGAGCGTATAGATGTAGATCATTGTGAACATGATGAGAAAACATAAAAGATTGAAACAGTTCACTGCTATATCTATGATGACATTATCTAAGCACCATATCTTTGTCCTTATCACCTTTAAAGATATTTGAAAGTTTTTCACACCAATACTACCACTGACAATAGAAGGAATACAATAACTCAATTCATGAACAATACTATCAAGTGGTCAAGATCCATGTCCCTTCATCACATGTTAAAACACCTTAACTATGTGTAAATCTTAGTGACTAAGATCAACAAACTCTCAGCAACTGAAAAACACTATATTTGGTAAAAGCCACAACAGAATTTGAAGCCATCAAGTAACAACTTGTCAATGAAGCAACATCTTTTGATCTATCATAAAGCAACTCTATGAAGCATCTTTTGGAATGAAGCAACTTTCTTTGGATCTATTATACAATTATCAACAAAGAACAAACAAGTACCTTTATCAAGTACTTGTGATACCTTGATATTATGCTATTCTAAATGAGCAAAACAACTAAAAACTATGAAAAACAAAATATCAAGGACACCTCAAGATTAGCCAAAAGAGAGTGACAAAACACTAAAGGAAGTGGATAACACAAGACAAACAGTTTTACCTTCCTTTGTAGTTGATACTCCTTTGATTGGCCCTTGCTTAAGATAGGATGTGTGCTCCTTGATGGCTCTATTGAAGATCTTTGCTATGTGCTTGGATGCAAATGCAAGTGGATGTGATTGAAAATTGGATGAGTGCACAAAATGGCAGCATGTAGTTGCAAATTGACTAAGTGTTGAGAAGGAAAATGGGCAGCATGTAGTTGCTCCAAATGAAAGTGTTCTAAAAATGCCCTTGAGGAGGGGGTATTTATAGAGGAACTTGAATTCTCTAGAGAATTCAAGGGTCAAGATTGATCCAACAAGGTTAAGATGAAGGGCTATGGTGGGTTGAGAACCCACAAGCCCTCACATCTTGACATGTGGAGGGTGAAGTGGCCAAGGGTGGATGAGATGGAAATGAGTTGTCAAAAAGGTACATGAGGTGGAAAATGACATGCACCTTGGGGGATGAGAGGATTTCCACAAAAAGGGATTTCTTGTCCCCAAGTGGGAGTGAAAGGGACATTTGAGGAATTTTAGAATTCCTCAAAAATCTACATGGGAAAAGGAAAGGTGGTTGGGGAAATAAGTGTGAATTAAAAATTCACATTCCTAGGAAGGAGTCTAAAAGATAAAAGATGGGCTCCAAAAAGGTGGGACTTGGTCACATGTGGAGATTGTGACAAGTCCAAGGTTGGTCACATGTGGAGATTGTGACAAGTCCAAGGTTCTAGAAGCCTTGGAAGGATGGAATGTGAATTAAAAATTCACATATAAAAGAGGGAAATCTAGGAAGAATAAAAAGGAATTAAAAATTCTTGGAGAATGATTAGGCTTAATTAATCAGTAATTAGAGGATAATTAGGGGCTAATTAGGATTAAAAGCCAACTTGCAAAAGTTGGAGGATGTGACACATCCTAATCAAGGATTAGGCATGTGCACATCCTTAATGAGGAAATTAGGAGATAGATTAGGATTAGATGAAAATGACATGTGAGGAATTAAATAAATGTAATATTTATTTAATTTATTTGATGAAAAGAGGATTAAGGAGGGTAAGGTATTAATTAAATACCTTAGGATTTGGTAGAATTAGAGATATTAATTAAATAATAGTAATATTACTTAATTAACTTGGATAAGAGGATGTTTAGATGAAAAGTGATAAATTTGGATAAATTAAGTGTCCAAATTTGGATGTCTACATTTTGCCCTCTTTGAGATGGTGTTACGAAGTAGCATCATTTCAAAGAATATTAAAATATAGAACCTAGAAGAAGATGGTTAGATTGGAAAAGATGCCCCAGTCATCCAAAGGAGTGACTAGGAAGGGAAAAAGAAAATGATGAAAATTAGGGATGAAGGATGCCCCGTCAAGAGGACATGCGGGTTGAAGAGAACACGTGTGTGCTCTCGAAATAGATGATGTGATACAAGGGGAGATGAGGAAGATGATGCAAGGTGATGGGGAAGAGAGTAAGTGATATGGAAATGGATGAGGACAAAAGGTGAGGTTGCCCCAGTCAAGGTACAAGCCAAAATGGGTTGATGATGGATGGAGTATTGTCAATGAGGGATATCGAAACAACACGAGGATAGGGAAGGATACATCCCACTGAGTGGTATTGATGAGGGAAGGATACATCCCAAAACACCACTAAAGGATAGGGAGGAATACCTCCGGCTGATGATGATGAAAGTGTTGTTGATGAGGGAAGGATACATCCCAAAACAACACCAAAGGGATAGGGAAGAATACCTTCCGATGATGATGATGAAAGTGTTGTTGATGAGGGAAGGATACATCCCAAAACAACACTAAAGGGATAGGGAAGGATGCTAATGGATGATGATGATGGGTCAAGGCTAGTAACAAGACTGGGGACAAGACCAAGGATATGATTAGGTGATTTGGGCTAAATGAAATGGATGGTGGGGTTTAGAGATGTGAGATAAGGATGAATGATGAATGGATGGGGGATATATGCAAAATGATGGAATGGAGAATGAAATGCAATCCTAATGCAGTTTGCCATCTTCGGAGCACTGATTTTTGCTATAGCATAAGACACAAGACACCAGGGTATGAAGAACCAAGGCGGATTAGTGTCTAATGCATAAAACAAACACAATAGACAAGAAGGCTATCCCAATACCCCAAAGTCACGAAGACCTTGGTCGGGCCAGGTATTGGAGATAACCACAAGCACAAAAGGATGCCCCAGCATAACACAAGACCTCAGGGATCTTGGTGGGTACTATGTGGGACAACGAAGAAAACACGATCAAACAAACGATCAAGATATGCCCCTATGTGGACCAATCAAAACACACCATAATATAATAGATCATGGTGGCCTTGACAAGTGATGATAGGGAGCTCAAATGATAAACAAAAACCAAAAGCATCAAAAGATCGCAATCAATTTCAAATGTCCTTTGCCATAGAATTGAGGGGATGGATGGGATTGACGAGGTCTGTTAGGAAGGATGCATCCTGTTGAGACGGATGATGGATACTAAACTAAAAGATCGATATGACATAGGATATTCAAAACTGATTGGATTTGATGATACAAGTGGATCTTGTTTGTTAAGAACCAGCTAGATAAGGGCATACCTCGTTGATACGACACAAGGGAGATAAGACATGAGACTGACACAACCTAAAGACCTAGGGGCTCGGGGGCCGATCAAAGATTATCCTTGCCTACGTGGAAGTGCAGAGCCCTCGTAGTTTGATAAAAGGCGGACGACTGACCATGATGGAGATTTCGATGGATGACCAAGATAGAATGGAGAACAGGAGAAAAGTGGACAATATAGATCGAGGATGGATGGAACCCCAAGGGCGGATCAAATGATCGACCTTGCCTATGTGAAAGCGCAGGGGCAACGTAGTTCGACAAAAGGCCACAAACAAGTGATGGATGAAAGATGATGAGATAACCCTAGATAAGGGGTTAAAATGACGGAATTGACACGATAGAACAAGATAGACCTGTTGGATTGGATTGGATGGGAGGACAGTGACGATATAAAGCTCAGGGATGGGATAGTTATCCAAATCATCAAAGATGAAGTGGGCAAATGACATGCCTTATAGATGAATGATGAAGTGATGAACGATGAGATAGAAAAGATGTGCAAAAGAAGCAGAAGTGATGATGATAAGATAGATGACATTGGATTGCACGGGGAAAATCCTATAGGTAGATACCAATGACAAGGGATTATGAGATGGAATGAAAGAATGGATAGAGATATAGGGATGGGGGATGGGAGGGATTGTTTGGATGGATGGGAATATAAGGATTGGGAGATGAAGGGGATGGATATAAAGATAAGGATGGGGAGATGGAAGGGATGCTATGATAGGTGATTTCTCCAAGGACTATGTCACAAAGGAAGCAGATGCCCCCACTCTAGATATGTCATATATAATGAGGCATGAGGGATGGGAGACGAGTGGATGGGAAGATAAAGGAGATGACTAGAGGTGGATAGGATGAGTGACCAAGGAACATGATAGAGCATGGAGGAAGGGAATGTAAACCAAGAGGTGGCCAAAGCATGTATAGATAGGTGCCCCTGTTTTGATCAAGATCACAAGAAGGATGGAGGGAATGGGAGATAAACGAGATGATAGGATGCGGAAGATAGATGGGGTGGGGGGATTTATGAAGAGGATGGATAACAAGAAGATAGGTGCATAGCTGGAAGCATAGCGGATGGAGGGAATGCATATCAGGAAGTTGCCCCCAAGTGTAGATGGGGATTTACGCATGATGCCTATTTTCTAGGTTTTCATCATGGTACTTATCCAAGGCGCTTGTTTGCCAAGTTTTCACCATTGGACGAATTATTTCTCTTTACTTTTTTTTTTTTTGAATTTTTGAATTTTTGAATTTTTGGATAGTATGTAGAAGGAGATGGATAAGGATAGGGAGGCAAATGAGTGGATTTAGAAGACATGCGATAAGGATATGGACGGAGGACTCAAGCATCAAGTTCTATATGAGGTAGTAAGAGCCCATGTTCGAACTGACTGTTGGATGTTGGTACAAACTTATGCATGAGGATAAATTAGAGGGATTTGAAGGGGTTGATACATGGGATAATGGATGGGATGCTGGAAAGGGTATGGATAGAATGATGGGGTGGACATGTGATGGGGAGATGTGTTCAGGACCAACATTGGCACATGTGGTGATGGATGTGAAAAGATAATAGGATTAAGGGATGGAGAATGTGGGGATAATGGAGGAGATGGAATGGTGACTTTCGGGACATAAGGACCCAAAACAGACTTAGGAGATGAAAGGGGTGTATGACTAGCTTTTAGATTAGCAACTTTGGATGTTCTAACAGATTTTTCATGTGATGGCATTGCATCTTTTTTCTTTGGGATCCACATGGTTTTGATCTTTGCTTTGGTGGCTCTTTGCGAGCTATAGATTTGATTTTGATTTGGGATTTTGTTTTTCTTTTCTTTACCATGTCTTTTAGAGGGGACATGGGAAGCTTTAGGTTCATGTGGGTGTTTAGATTGATGCATTTTTCCTCTTGCATCCAAAGTGCTTTTAGTAGCCATGGGATGGGTGTGAGGAGATGGATGGTGTGGAGCAACGAAGATAGGAGCATGGGGATTATGCGTAGACGGAGGATGTGCAGGTATGTGCCTTTGTTGATCCTGATTAGGGGACATGTGAGAGGGATGTTTATGACGGATGAAATGGATAGGAGATGAATGGATGAAAGGATGAGATGGAGGAGGTGATCTTGGGATATATGGATCCAAGATGGATGGAGTGAATGAAGGATGGGATATGGTGGATGGAGGGATGTAAGGACCCAAAATGGATGGAGCAGATGAAGGAGGGATATGGACGGTGGTTTTGAGGTGATACGATAGAGGAGGAGGGATGGCAGCATATGATCTAGTGGGGCGATGGGAAGAGCCGACATTTCTTTTGGGAAAGGCTCGTTGAGGATGTCTAGAGGTTGTACCAACATCTTTAGATTGTGAGTCTTGGGAAATAGGTCCAAGACCTTGCATGTAGACTTGTTCTTTGACTTGGATGGGCTCTAAAATACCTTGCTCATGAAGGCCTAGACCTTTTCCTTGATAGTTCATTCTCTTGAGCATTCGGTCTAGGACAGGATTTGTGTTATTCTGAAAACATGACGCGAGTCCATTATTAGGTGGAGGATGATGGGCGGTAAATACACTATGCTTTTCTTCTACGAGGAGGCCACCATGGAAGAATGTGAGAGTACCAAGGGGATATGCAAGCAGTGTAGGTATAGTAGTTTTAGGTGATGATGGGGGATCATGAGAGGGAGATGGTGGGATAGCAGAATGTGGAAAGGTGATATCAGAAGAGGGATTAAGGGATATGATAGGATCTAGATTTGTGGTAGCAGGCTCATGCGGTGGAGATAAAGATGGAGCTGTGGAGATAAGGGGATCATGGGGTGGAATGGATGGGGGACTGTGATCTTGAGGTGGACTAGATAGGATAGTAGGATCTTGATCTGGAGAAGGGGATATGTTGGCATGCTTTGGATTAGACTCTTGGCATGACTCATCTTGTGTGGATGGCATGATAACGGAGTCTTGTTGGGACTCTTCAAGCGGGGAAGATGGAGGGATGGAAGATCCATAAGGTTCATTGGGATGGGTTTTGGTGCTACTAGGAGTGGGAGGAGTGGATTGGATTTGGGTATCTTCGATGGATTGGGTAGATCTAGGAGTAGGGGGAGGGGATTGGAATTGGGTGTATTCGATGGATTCGGTGGTTCTCATAGTAGGAGATGTGGGTTCAATGGATTTAGTGGGTTCAATGGTTTCAATGGTTTGATCAGTGCTAGGGGTGGTAACAACAATGATAGGTGTGGTATGGAGAAGGCTCTCATCACTAGTTACCATGGATGATGGATTGGGATGGCATGGTTCCATGACTTCAAGATGTGGAGTTGGGGGTGGCTTCTTTGTAATGAATCCTTGGAGAACTTCTGAAATGAGAGACTTGTATATGGTTGGCTTGGCTGGGGTGGTAGAAGTGGATGAGGGATTATGGATTAGTGGGGGATTAGGACTAGGGATTGGTGGGCTAGGATTAGATAGGGGAATGGGATTGGATACAGGACTAGGAATAGATGGGGGATTAGGATTGGATGGAGGACTAGGAGTAGATGGGTGAATGGGATTGGACGGAGGACTAGGAGTAGATGGAGGACTAGGATTGGACGGAGGGTTAAGGTAGGGATATTGGAGTGGTGAATTAAGATAGGGGGACATGGATTGTGGATTAGGATAAGAGGATATAAGTGGTGTAGTGGAACAAGAGGATGTGGGGGATGGATTATAATAAGGGTATTGGGATGATGGATTAGGATGAGGATATGTGGATGTAGGATTAAGGTAAAAGGGTGTGGATGTAGGATTAAGATAGGAAGGTACGAATGTAGGATTAGAGTGAGTAGATTGGCATGGAAGATTAGGGTAGTGGGCGTATGTGGATGAAGGATTTAGATAGGAGGATGTGGATGGGGGATTAAGATGGGGGTATTGAGATGGTAGACTAGGATAAGAGGATATGGGTGTTGGATAAGAGGATGATGTAGATGAAGGGTATGATGGATATGACAGATATCCCTTGTCAAAGGTAGCAGAAGCAACATGATTAGGCATGGACGAAGACATAACGGATAACTTGAGGGGGTGATTGGATTTTGGAAAGTGGGTGGAGAAAGCTTACTAGCAATGATAGTGTCAAGGGGGTCTATGTCATATTCCTCTTGATCAACAAGACTTTCGTTATCGTTGTCAATGTAATTAGGGTTTCCCTTGACCACTATTTATGGAGGATAAGGATTCATGATGGTGAAGGGATAAAGAGGATGGATGAAAAGATTTTGGATGGGATCAGACTAAAGCTCAAATCGGGATTTGGGTCAAGCTCAGATCAGGATTGGACTAAAGCTCAGATTAGGATGATTGGATGATGCAATGGGATTGATTATGACGATAAGATTTGATTATCAAAGGATGATTGTGACACCGAATCTACTTCAAGATGGAAGTAGATTGATTGGGTCGAAGGTGATTGGGTTGGATTGGATTTGATTGGATTGGATTTGGATTGGATTGGATTTGATTGGATTGGATTTGCTTGGATTAGGATTTGGATTGGATTGGATTGGATTGGATTGGATTGGATTGGATTGGATTGGATTAGATTGGATTTGGATTGGATTAGATTGGATTCGGATTAGATTGGATTAGATTTGATTGGATTTGATTGGATTTGATTGTTTTGGATTGGATTTGAGAGAGAGACCTTAAGCTTGATCACGTGAGATTACCCTTAGTAACCCTAGAACTTTGATTGATTAATAGGACGATTACGGCACCGAATCCACCTTAAGCTAGGAATGGATTGATTGGGCCAAGGATGATAACTTGCAACACCGAATTCACCTCAAGATGGAGGCGAATTGATTGGGTTTGAAGTTAAAGACTAATAATCAAGTTCAAGTGCTATGGTCAATTTAGGTAATCACTTTGTAATACAAGGGTAGGACGGTTTGGTTATGGGTGGTGTTTTGGAGATGCAAATGGTAAGAAATGATTGGTGGATTAGGAAGAAATTAGAATAAATGGGGGATTAAGGATAAATGTGGAGGACGTATGGGGATTTAGGATGGTCGAACGAAAGGTTGGAATAAGGAGATGGAGGTTTAAAAGGGGTAAATGGAGGTTTTTTGATGGTTTAAAGTGACAAAACGAAGGTTTGGGATGATGAGGTAATGGTTTGGAATGGTAAAATGAAGGTTTGAAGGCGGAATGAATCCAAATGGAGGGGTTTCGAGTAAACACACTTTTGCAGCAAAACAGGGGCGTAATTGCACTTTTGCAGCAAAACAAGGGCGTGATTGCACTTCTGCAGCAAAAACAGGGGCGTAATTGCACTTCTGCAGCAAAAACAGGGGCGTAATTGCACTTCTGCAGCAAAAACAGGGGCGTAATTGCACTTCTACAGTAAAAAGCAAAAATAGGGGCGTAATTGCACTTCTGCAGCAAAAACAGGGGCGTAATTGCACTTCTGCAGCAAAAACAGGGGCGTAATTGCACTTCTACAGCAGCGTAATTGCACTTTTGCAGCAAAAACAGGGGCGTAATTGCACTTCTGCAGCAGGACCAGAGGCTTGGTTTGATGCAAATGGCTATGGCAAGGACTTTAAAATGATAATGATAAGGCCAAATTGTTAAGAGTTCACTAGTTTTTTCACAAGAAAACACTCTCAAACAAATACAACCCTATAATTAGTGTTAAGGGTATGGCCAAAGTGGTCTTAATCTAGGATGCACAAGGTATCTAGGGAGTCCTCGATATACTCTCGGTACGTGAGGCACAACCGTGAACACCAGCCCGTCACAAGCGTGAGTCGGGAACCCCAGCGAGATACTGAAGGGCTCGGACCAACTCTTCACGTCTATCTAGGTATCACCCTAGCTTCGACGCTCCGCCAATTACGACGTGACTGGATTGGGGTACAGCTTTCGCTCTCCCCCCTTTGTATACCCCGCCGGTACGCGTGGTTGGAATCGTCCCTTGGGGTGATGAAATCCCCAAGCAGGTCCCACTATGAAGAAAGCAATAACCGCTTCCAACTACTCCCCAGGCTCACACGAAGTGCAAGGGGAAAGCGGAAACAAGCTACTACTCCCTTAGGGTAACACAAAGAGACAAAACAACAAGCAACAAATATTACTCCTCCTAATTAAGCTATGTTCTTAGAAAACAGCAAGGATAATTTTAAAGAAGATTGAGCAAACGGATAGCCCTGCAAGCAAATATTAGATATTTTATCCCGCTTTCTCCATCAACTTCACAAGAATATGCTGCAAAAGGTTAGCACAAAACACATGTGTCCTTGCAAGAACAATGTTAATAAGAAAAACAACAACTGAATATGAAATCAGAACACCAATTTTACCTTCCAAGAGGCGCAGTCGCCCTTCTGTAGCAAAACAGGGGCGTAGCCGCCCTTCTGCAACAAAACAGGGGCGTAACCGCCCTTCTGCAGCAAAAATGGGGCATGGCCGCGGAAATGGGCCTTTAGAAAATGGCTGTGCGGAAAATGGGCTGGCCGCCCTTTAGAAATGGGCACGCCTTTAGGAAATGCATGAGCCTCTTTGTGGAAATGGGCTGAAATACTTCAGGAAAAATGGGCGGTCAGCCTTCTTCTATGGAAATACCGGGCGCGGGCCACCCTTTGTGAAAATGGGCGCGGGTCAGCCTCTTTGTGAAAGGGCATGAGCCTTCTATGAAAAATGTAAATGAAATACTTTTGTGAAAATGGGCGGGTCAGCCTTCCGGTGGAAAAAATGGGGCGAGTCGCCTTTTGTGAAAATGGGCGCAATACTGAAAAATGGGCGAGTCAGCCTTCAGGAAAATGGGCGACGCCTTTGTGAAATGGGGCGTGATCACTCTTTGTGAGTAAAGCGCGGGCCTTTGTGAAAATGCATGCGGACCGCTGAAAAATGGGCGGGTCACTTTAGAAAAATGAAGGACCGCCTCTGCGGAAAAATGGGGCGTGGCCGCCCTTTTGTGAAAAATGGGGTGTGGCCGCCCCTCTGCGGAAAAATGGGGCGTAGCCGCCCCTCTGCGGAAAAAATGGGGCGTAGCCGCCCCTCTGCGACGCGTTCCTGCAAAAACTTAAACAACAGAAAACGTAAAATATGGGAGCCCATTTGTGGGTCCCACCGGGCGTGCCAGAAATGTGATACCTTGATATTATGCTATTCTAAATGAGCAAAACAACTAAAAACTATGAAAAACAAAATATCAAGGACACCTCAAGATTAGCCAAAAGAGAGTGACAAAACACTAAAGGAAGTGGATAACACAAGACAAACAGTTTTACCTTCCTTTGTAGTTGATACTCCTTTGATTGGCCCTTGCTTAAGATAGGATGTGTGCTCCTTGATGGCTCTATTGAAGATCTTTGCTATGTGCTTGGATGCAAATGCAAGTGGATGTGATTGAAAATTGGATGAGTGCACAAAATGGCAGCATGTAGTTGCAAATTGACTAAGTGTTGAGAAGGAAAATGGGCAACATGTAGTTGCTCCAAATGAAAGTGTTCTAAAAATGCCCTTGAGGAGGGGGTATTTATAGAGGAACTTGAATTCTCTAGAGAATTCAAGGGTCAAGATTGATCCAACAAGGTTAAAATGAAGGGCTATGGTGGGTTGAGAACCCACAAGCCCTCACATCTTGACATGTGGAGGGTGAAGTGGCCAAGGGTGGATGAGATGGAAATGAGTTGTCAAAAAGGTACATGAGGTGGAAAAGGACATGCACCTTGGGGGATGAGAGGATTTCCACAAAAAGGGATTTCTTGTCCCCAAGTGGGAGTGAAAGGGACATTTGAGGAATTTTAGAATTCCTCAAAAATCTACATGAGAAAAGGAAAGGTGGTTGGGGAAATAAGTGTGAATTAAAAATTCACATTCCTAGGAAGGTCTAAAAGATAAAAGATGGGCTCCAAAAAGGTGGGACTTGGTCACATGTGGAGATTGTGACAAGTCCAAGGTTGGTCACATGTGGAGATTGTGACAAGTCCAAGGTTCTAGAAGCCTTGGAAGGATGGAATGTGAATTAAAAATTCACATATAAAAGAGGGAAATCTAGGAAAAAAAAAGAAATTAAAAATTCCTTGGAGAATGATTAGGCTTAATTAATCAGTAATTGGAGGATAATTAGGGGCTAATTAGGATTAAAAGCCAACTTGCAAAAGTTGGAGGATGTGACACATCCTAATCAAGGATTAGGCATGTGCACATCCTTAATGAGAAAATTAGGAGATAGATTAGGATTAGATGAAAATGACATGTGAGGAATTAAATAAATGTAATATTTATTTAATTTATTTGATGAAAAGAGGATTAAGGAGGGTAAGGTATTTAATTATTAATTAAATACCTTAGGAATTTGGCAGAATTAGAGATATTAATTAAATAATAGTAATATTACTTAATTAACTTGGATAAGAGGATGTTTAGATGAAAAGTGATAAATTTGGATAAATTAAGTGTCCAAATTTGGATGTCTACAGTACTTATCAACACCACTTGTGCAATGAGTATCAAACATTACATGACTGAATGAAGGAATACCTTTGAAATATTAGTCATCATAAAATAGTCAACAAAATTAAGTACCAACATAATATATTTGACATTCATCATGAGATTAACAAGAAGTACCTTTACTGAACCAACAACATGAAACCATGAAGAACCTTTGACATTGAAGGAAAAAGAACCTTTGAACGTTCAATCACCATAAACAAAATAACCAATAACCTTAACTCTTTGGATATATCAAGTAAAATGGTGCAACCATGGTAGGAGGGTCCTCAAAGAAAATAATTTGGACCGTGCAGCAAGAGTCACACAATAGAAGCAACACGAAATATGGAGGAAAATGATGATTAAAAAATTCTCACTAACAAAAATTTCAATTACAATTGGTTGGCAACATCTGTGCTTACAGATTTGGCTCACAAGCCTGATATAACATGTTCAAAAATACAACATTCCTATATGCTCCTTAATACGAGCTGAAATCTTCTAGATCAAAATCTATCTTTCTCTAATCTAATCAAATCTACTTTTTTAATGATCTATTACAATGATTTATATCACATCCAGAGATCTAGGATCATCTATGTCGGCCAAAGATCATTACAATATCTAATGAAAGAAAATGTAACGGGCACATGAATAGGTCGGCCTCAAATTTGAATTACTCCTCAATGAATGCATAGGATGAAGTGTGGACCTATAATTAAGGTTAGGGATACTCCATGGAACAATTCGAATCACACTGTTGAGACCTACAATTTACAGGAAAGACCATGAGATCAAACTAGTCGTTAGGTTTGAAAATTATTCTGGTGTCAGTTCAAGAAACTATCATGAAATCCAGAAGCGATAACTTGTCGGAAAAATGTCCAATCGAGCTCAAATCTTGGAATATGGAAAATGAACATGTCCACAATGTAAACATAGATCCACAGGGTCTAGTGATCAAATATGATGAATCCGCCAACTTGAACTAAACAAAAACTGAACAAGAACAAAACTAAAAGAAAATATTTTTGGTTGATGCAAGATTGCCAAGAACCTAGGATGCTCTTGCATTAGACATCTGAGGTTATTTAAAAAGTGAGTCCCTCACTTTGCTGGGGCAAAAGGAAAACCAAAATGGTCTACCTCACCTTGAGAAATCCAAGAAGAATCTTCCATTGGTTTGTCTTTCCACTTCACAAGATATTCTATGTACTATCTTCTACAAGTTTTCCTTCCATCCCTGACATCCAAAATCTCTTCAATATCATTTGATTGTTGTTTAGGAAACTGATCCTCCAATTTTTCCTTACTGTCTTCACTGGATTATGCTTCATGGTACTGATGTAGATCTGCAATGTTGAATATAGGTGATATACACATGCCATTTGGTAACTCTACTTCATATGCATTTCCTAAATCAAAATTCTTCAAAATCTTATAAGGTCCAAACTTCCTCATCTTCAACTAATTGTATGTGCCAACTGGGAATCTTTCCTTCCTCAAATATACCATCACTTCATCTCCAACTTTGAACTCCTTATGTCTCCTCTTTTCATTTTCTTGTTCCTTATACTTTTGATTCATATCTTCCAATTGCTCCTTCACTTGAGTATGCACTTTCTTCATATGTTCTACAAATTCCTCTACTTCTGCACTCCTTTTGTCTTCCATACTGATGTCTCTCAACTTTGATATACCTCTAGGATGAACTCTAGTAACAATCTCAAAAGGTGTCTTTACGGTACTCCAGTTCACTGAATTATTGTAAGAAAACTCTGCTTGTGTAAGGACTAAATCCTAACTTTTGTTCTTCTCTCCAACCAAGCATCTCAACAAATTCCCTAAACTCCTATTTAGTACCTCTGTCTATCCATCAATCTATGGGTGAAAAGTAGAACTAAACTTCAAATCTATCTTCAACTTCTTCCAAAGTGTCCTCCAAAAGTAACCAACAAACTTTGTATCTTTGTCTGAAACAATACTCTCAGGTAATCCATGCAATTTGACCACTTCTTTGAAAAAAAAATCTACTACATGTACTGCATATGTTGTCTTCTTACAAGGTATGAGATGTGCCATTTTAGAAAATCTATCCGCCACCATAAATATAGAATCGTTACCTCTTTGTGTCTTCAGAAAACCAAGTATGAAATCCATGCTAATATCCTCCCAAGGTCTCTCTGAAACTGTTAAAGGTTTATATAATCCAACATTTTGACTACTCCCTTTTGTAACTTGACAAACTCTGCAACTCTGCACAAATTTCCTAACATCCTTATGAATATGTGACCAAAAGTAGTCCTCACTTACCAATGCTACTATCTTATCAATCCCAAAGTGTCCTGACAATCCTCCACTATGTTTTTCTTTCACCAAGCTATCCCTCATTGAAATTTGGGGTATACACAACTGGCTTCCTCTGAACAACATATCCTCCTAAATGAAATAATCCAACCACTGACTCCTATCCTCTAAAACTAGTTCTTTACTTGGGTCTTCCTCATACAAGTTCTTCAATTCATCAAAGCCTAATACCTCTACTCTCATCTATGTCAGTAAATTCCTTCTCCTACTCAAAGCATCAACAACTCTATTTGACTTTCCACTCTTATGTTTCAAAACAAAATTATAACTCTGCAAGAATCCTACCCATCTCATGCGTATCTGATTCCAACTTAACTATTCAAATATTGCAAAGCCTGATGATCCATATACAACAAAAACTCCTTAGCAAAAAAATAATGTCTCCACTTCTTCAAGGCTTGAATTATGGCATAAAACTCAATATCATACACTGAGTATCTTCTTCTAGCATCATTCAATTTCTCATTGAAATAAGCTATAGGTCTTCCTTCTTGACTTAATACTGCTCTAATTGAATTTCCACTTGCATTACAATCTACCTGAAATACCTTATTAAATTTTGGTAAAGCCAACATAGGCTACTTAGTCACCTTCCTTTTCAACAACTCAAAACTCTGATCTGCTCCAGATGTCCATCTAAAATCCTTCTTATCTCCTCTCATTGATTTTGTCATGGGAATGCAAATAGAACTGAAATTCCTAATGAACTTTTGATAGAAACTAGCCAATCCATAAAATGATCTTACCTATCCAATGCTATCCGGTGTAGGCCACTCAACAATTTCTCTTACCTTCTTAGGATCCATCTTCAATCCATCCACAAATATCATAAATCCCATATATACCAATTCTTCCTTCATGAAACTACACTTCTTAATGTTTATCAACAACTACTCTTCTCTCAACCTCTGCAAAACTTATCTTATATGCAACAAATTTTTTTCCCTAGTCTTACTAAAAATCAAGATGGTATCCAAATAAACAATCACAAACTTACCAAATAATTTCTTCGATACCTAATTCATCAACCTCATGAAAGTGCTCAGTGCATTTGTTAGTCCAAAAGGCATCACCAAGAAGTCATACAATCCTTCATTTATCTTGAATGTTGTCTTCCACTCATCCCCTTCTCTAATTCTGATATGATGATATCCACTATTCAAATCTATCATTGTAAAGTATCTAGCTCCAATCAAACAATCCATATGCCATCCATCTGGGGTAAAGGAAATCTATACTTCACTGTAATCTTGTTTATGGCTCTAGAGTCTGTACACATCCTCCATTCCTTATCCTTCTTAGGTGCTAGCACAACAGGTACTACACATGGACTTAAGCTTTCCCTGATCAAACCCTTCCTCAACAATTCTTGCACTTGTCTATTCAACTTTTCATTTTCTACAGGTGTCATCTGGTGTGCTACTTTATTAGGAAAACTAGCTCCAGGAATAAGATCCATACAATGACTAATATTCCTCACAGGTGGCAATCCATCAGGTACATTATCTGAAATGAGCTCATCATACTCTGTCAGCAATTTTTTTATCTCTTCCAGTTGTTCCTCTTCATGCTTCAAGTCTTCAACCTTCTTAGGAACCAAGGCATAACACATGTTCTCATGTCTCAATCCATCCATAAATCTCCTTCCATCAACCAAACAAATCCTAGCACTTGTACAAACCTCAACTTTAGGAACATCTTCCAATGGCAACAAAGTCTGCTTCATCCCACTAGCAACAATGGTATATGTGTTCTTCTTTCCATCATGAATAGCCTGTCTATCATACTACCAAGGCCTTCCCAAAAAAACATGGCATACATCCATAGGCATGATATCACACAAAACTTCATCATGATAATTTCCTATCTTTAATTTCACTAAACATTGTTCACTTACCATTATCTTATGCTCATCTTGAATCCATGGTATCTGATAGGGCTTCGGGTGTTTCAATATTTTCAGCTTCAATTTGTTCATCGTTTCTTCAAAAACTAGGTTCTTGGAGCTTCCATTGTCAACAATCACTTTGCAACATTTACCAGCTACCTTGCATCTGGTCTGAAACAAATTCTTTCTTTGCAATGGTTCCTGCTCCAACTCACTTTAACACAATACTCTTATATTCACCAACACTTCTCCTTCTTCTGGTTTATTAGATGGTCTGGCATGATCTTCCTCAACAAAGGTTGTTATTCTATTGTTTTCTATCTTTCTACTTGTATCTCCTTGATTACATTCAAATGCTCTATGTCCTTCTCCACCACACTTAAAACAAGTTCCCTTGAATACTCTTTTCTCCTTATCATTTTTTCTATAACCCTCATTCCAATAACCACCATATCCTCCTCTCTTATAAGAGTTTCAATCACCTCTATGGTACAAATCATCATTCTTACTGACCTCCTTATATTTATTGAGATCTGCAAAAGTTCCTCTTCCTCCTCTAGTAAAAATTCTTCCTCTTTGAAATCTTCCACCTCTTCCTCTCTATCTTTGCTCATGTCTTTTGTTCAACTTCTCTTCTACCTTTAGGGCACATTGATATGCCTCTTCACACTCTACAACTCGATCAAACTAATCTCATCTTGTATAGATGGTCTCAAGCCATTCACATATCTGCCTACTTGCTCGATCTCATCCTCTAAATGTCCAAATCTGATATTCAACTTGTAGAACTCCTCAGTATATTCTATCACACTTAACTCCTTCTGCTTCAAATTTTGCAACTTTCGAAACAAACTGATCTGATAATCTATAGGCATAAACTTTGTTTTCAACTTATTCACCATCCAATCCCATGATTTTATCTTTTCCTTTCCTCTTCTTTGCCTATCTATCTGCAAATGTTCCCACTAGAGGGATGCATGTCCTTTCAACTTTGTACAAACAAATTTCACCTTCTTATCTTCAATGGTACCTTCAAAATCAAAATATTTTACCATCTTTATTATCTAATCAAGAAATTCTTCTGAATCTAACTTACCATTATATTCTGATGGATTGAAATGTGGCTTTGTATTTGCTCTAGTTAGGGCTCTTATGAACCTCTCTTCTCCCTGATCTAGGTTAGGATTTTCTTCTTTTCCTCTTTCTTCTTGTACTTCTACCTCTTTATCACTCACATCATCAACTGGTCAACCTCTCCTCCGGGTCATTTCAACTACATCTAATATAGTAGCAATTCCTCTCAACATCTCAATTAGAGTTGGGTCTACATTTCGACGTGCTCCATTTCCTCTAACATTTCTTCTTCCCACCATCTTTACACAAGTCCTCTATTGCTACAAGTTGGATCCTTAGTCTACCACCCCACAACAAATCTTCAACAGGACTTCGCAAATTATGATGACCTCTAACGGATCAAATCTCACTCTGATACTATTTCGGTGCAGCCACGGTAGGAGGTCCTCAAAGAGAACAAGTTGGACCATGCAACAAGAGTCAAACAATAGAAGAAACACAAAATATGGAGGAAAATGCAGATTAAAAAATTCTCATTAACAAAAATTTCAATTACAATCAACCAGCAACATTCGGGCCTACAGATCTGGCTCACAGGCCTACGATAACCTGTTCAAAAATACAACATTCCTATATGCTCCTTAATACGAGCTGAAATCTTACAGATCAAAATATTTCTCTAATCTAATCAAATCTGCTTTTCTAATGATCTATTACAATGATTTATATCACATCCAGAGATCTAGAATCATCTGTGTCGGCCAAAGATTGTTACAATCTCCAATGAAAGAAAATGTAATGGGTGCATGAATAGGTCATCCTCAAATTTAAATTACTCCTTGGCGAATGCATAGGATGAAGTGTGGACCTATAATTAAGGTCAAGGAAACTCCATGGAACAATTTGAATCACACCATCGAGATTCACAATTTACAGGAAAGACCATGAGATCAAACTAGCCATTAGGTTTGAAAATTATTCTTGTGCCAGTTCAAGAAACTGCCATGAAATCCGGAAGCAATAACTTTCTGAAAAAAGATCCAATCACACTCAAATATTGGAATAAAAAAAATGAACATGTCCATGATGTAATCATAGATCCACAAGATTTGGTGAGAAAATATGATGAATCCACCAACTTGAACTAAATAGGAACTGAACAAGAACAAAACTAAAAGAAAATATTTTTGGTTGATGTAAGATTTTCAAGAACCTAGGATGCTCCTGCATCATAACAACATCATAAAAGCACTGTAAAAGTATTATCAAACAATCCAAAAGATAAGAAATAGTACTATGAGGAAGACACAATGCATGACATAACTTGAATATCATTGCAACATGGAAGATTGTTGAACCGTGATTGAGATCTTGTCTTTGTGACTAAGAGATCTCATAAATGTAGAACAATGTAAAGATCTATATGAACTGACATCACCCAAACCAACACTTTTCATCAAAACTACTGACCACAGAAAGAAGACAAGATTGAGTGATTCAATGTATTACTCACTGATCCTACAAAAAAGGAATTATCATAGCAACATGACATTGATATAGCACTGTCAAACATGACTGATAACATCTGCAAACTGTGAGTGAGAGAATTGTACTTTACAAAGGCACAACTAGAAAACATGAAATATTTGACTGAGATAACATAGATGTAGACCATATGCACTATCAAGCATAACAACTATGTATTAATGTCCACACTATTCAATGAGTAAAAAAAACCATCACATAACATTACTCATTGTTATTTAATAGTTCATGTTTTGGCTTGCTCCATAATGACCATCATAATATGAATAATGAACCTTTTGAACATGTGGACTATCATCCTTGTGAGAACTACCCTCATAAGGAAACTATCACCATAGAATTCTTTCACTATCTCTATCATGTATAATTCTGCAACCTCCTTAACCTATCTTCATATCCCTATCACTTTTTTCTTTACAATTACAGTACAAAGAAAATGAGTGTGTACTATTACTTGCTACAATAAATTCTTGTACACAAAATAACTCTAGAAACCTTAACAAGCATTACACCCCTATTTAGGGTAATCAACCTCTTTGTTTGTTGTTTATGGGGATGAATAATAAAGCAATAAACATCTCCCCCTCACCTCATGATTCTCTTTAAGCATTTAGTGATGCCTCTTGTGCAATTTGCACAAGCTTAGGTTCTTTCTTCTCTTTCTCTTGTTTTCTTCTCCAAAATTTCATAGTGCCTATCTTCTTCTAATGTCTAAACTGTTCCATTAAATTACACTTACAATACCTTGCTTTATGTCCAACCTTATTGCATCTATGACATTTGACAGGTTGTAACCAACATAAGGTGTAAAATAATTGCAGTCTGTTAACAATCCATAGGCACTTCTTTCTTGTGTCCTACAACCTCTTTCATTGTAACTAACTTTGTAACATGAACTATTGTAATTCTTCTTCAACAACCTATAGGAACTTTTATTCTTGTTCCATTCAAAATTACTTCTTTCATGAGTTGTACACTCCCTATCCATATGGCCAAAATTATAACAAGAATAACAATAACCATGAAAACAAGAGGTGAACCTATTTTGTTTTGTTGATGACCTTCTCCTCAGTCCTTGCTTGGAATTATGAACTCTTTTGTATCCTTCATTTTTGTTCTGATCTGCAAGCCTTTTTGGTGTAGTTCTTGATTCTCCTTGTTTATCTATTGCCTCTTTTGATGAGTTTGAATCCATTGGTGCTTTTCCAACATTCTTCTCGGACATTGTAGCATCTTTGTAACTATTTTTTTCTTCATATCCACTCCCCAAGCCTCATTTCCCTTATTTTTTGTTGTCAATAAATTTCTCCTTCGAAGGTGGAATCCAAGAAAAACCTAGAACTTGAAACCTATAGGTTCTAGTTCTAAGTTTACACCCACTCTTGCTCCTTGACCCATGAACCTTGGTGCCTTTGGCATTTTTCTATCAAGTGTCCATTGAAATATTTCATAAGGTTCAAGAACCCCCCAAGTTCCTGAAATAGGTTCAAGTGCCAATAGTTTTCCCAAATATAAAAAACTAAAGTCAAAAAGGGCAAGTTTCAATATGTTTCCAAAAATAGAACAAGTTTTGGAACCTTCAACGACTCTTGATGAGGTTCTCAAAACCTTCCAAAGTGCCCAAGTAAGTATAAGAGATAATTTTGACAATTTCAAGTGGTTTTGGAACCTCCATCAACCCCTAGCAAGGTTCTCAAAACTTGTTCCTTCACCGACATAAGGTGCCAACACAAAAAAGGACCAAAAAGGGAAAATATGGACAAAGAGAAAAGAAAAAGAAAAGATAAACAAAAAGAAGAAAGAAAAGATTTGTCATATATTTTTATAGATTTTGAAACCACTGTTAGTCCCTAATAAGATTCCCAAAATTCCCTTTCACCAACTTTGACTGCTAACAAGTGGAAAATGATGATGTTGAGGCTTCTTTCTTCCACCTATCACTTTGCAACACTGTTAGCGCTTGTGCAACACATTCACCAACCAAACTTGTCATAGGCATGGTATCATTATTTTATGATCAACCATGCTAATTTTATGTTGAAAAAATCCCTTCTTGACAACACCATTTCCCTAGGACACTTTTTCAACAAATTTCCTGGGAAAATTTGATCAACTGACAAGTCATAAATGAAGAATGTTCTTTCTGTAGTCAATTAGATCTCATGGTACACATGTATGTAGATCATTTGATCATGATGGTGACTAGGGCTTCCTCTCCTGTCACATGTTCTCTCAATTCCTAGTGCCTCTTTAGAAGAATAAAAATCACAACATTCTCATTTGTGAGTTCCTTCTCAATTTGTTTCTAGAGACTTACATGCTTTACAACTCTTTCATTGTAAATATGCTCCATACGTATGAATTAATAATGTTTCTATATTTTCACCTCATCTCAATTCTAAAATATTGTGTAAATTTCCTTACCCTTATGTTTGAATGGATATTTATTTCTTTTAGATACATATCTTGTGTGTGAGAGGTCAACCTGCAATCACTAACAATAAATAAAATATTCTAAATTATCCAATGTTAGAACTCAAATAAACCACTCCCTGTAAAATTAATTTTAACACAAGAATAATGGAAACAAAGCATGAAAGCAAGAAAAACACAATGAAACATTATTCAAATGACAAAAAAAACATCTTATAGAGGGATTGGTGCTTCCTTGATGTGGAAAGAAGCCCTTTCCCAATCCCTTGATAAGCTCTTGATGATGGAGATGTGTGATTCTTGACTATAATGAAATTGCTATGGATTGTGGATGCAAGTTGCCCAAACTTGTGTCTTTTAATCAAATAGAGAAGGCCTCTATTTATAGTGAGGAAGGTTCAAAGAATGGAGAATAGGATGGATGTGGGACAAAAGACAAACCAATGACAAGATGCCACTTGTCAACATGTCAATGGAGGAAGGTTGAGCACATTTTGATCCATGTGCAAATTTGAAATTTGAATTTGATGAAATGACATGTTTAGGGGCGATGAAAGAAGAGAGTTAATTCCAAGTTGACTTGTGTAAGAGACATGTAAGAGCTCATAAATTCCAAGTTGGAGGACAAGTCCTTTGGAGGGATTTTCAAATTTGGAAGAATATTCTCCTTTTATGCCATGTTGAGGGAAATTAGAAGATTTAATAAGTCAATTAAATGATTTATTTGTGCAAGTTGCAAAAGCTAGAAGATGTGATGGATTTTGATTAGATTTAATCATGATTTGATTAATTTAAAGAGAGATTAGTTGATTTGATCATTTTGAGTTATATTTTTGGGTTATTTTAAATCAAAATGAGAGGAATGTGATTTTGACTTAATTAAATAAAGATTTTGATTTATTTAATCAAAGGGGAATGATGTTAGATTAAGTTAAACAAAGGTTAATTTATTCAATTTAATAGACAAACTTTAGAGATTAATTAAATACAATTTATTTGTTTAATTAAAGGGGGGCTATAGGATTAATTAAATAAAATGATTTATTTAATTAAAAGAAGATGATGACTTAATCAAATAAAGTTGGCTTATTTAATTAACAGAGGAAATATGATGAATTTAATTAAATAAAGATTATTTAATTAATAGTTAATAAAGAAGTGATCAAGGAAGAATCGAAGTTAGTTAATCGAGATCGAGTGTGTGATATCAATCAATATAATTTTCTTGTCTACATTTTCCCTCTCTTTGAATCAATGCACTTGTGTTGATTCAAAGAATAACCTTGCCATGATCAAAAGTAAAATTTTTTTTTTTTTTTTTTATGCCCCACTGTTGCCCTAGCGAGAAGAATTACGCCGGTATACTCCCCCTCGAGAGATTGAGCGAAAAATGCTAATTTCCGATTGAGATCGCGATAAAATGTGAGAGTGGTTCTATTGATCATAGGATGAAAGATAATTCTTTAGAAATATCATATATTTGACGTAGACAATTTTGATGATGTATAAACAATCATCGGCCATGGGTAGCCTCATGTATATTTTGAGATATCACACAAATTTGGATAGAAATATTAGTAAAGAGAGAAGAATAAGAAGAAATAAGATGATGACAAGAGGATTTAATAAGCCAACTTTATTAGGGATGATGATGAGAGATGGATGATTTGATTATCAAGAATTGGGACTTTAAAAGGGCTACTTACCTTATGTTTGATAACACACATAGATACGATGCATCAAGGTATAGACAACCAAAATGGCGTTGTATCTAGTAAGATGGACTTTGACTCGGAAAACAGATAGGAGTATCCTTGTTCACACCTGACATACAAAAACCTTGCTAGGATGCACCTAACAAAGCAAGTATTCACCAAGTTATATTACAAGAATGTCCAACAAGCACAACAGATAAAAGATAATGATCGATGCCCCATTCCTTTCTCTCTAAATCGTTTTGATTAGACATCATCAAGAGGTCATTGAAATGAGTGTAATAAGATAAATAAAAAAAAAAGATCAAGTACACAAACAAGCCAATGTTCTTCATACCTCTAGCCAAAGGGATGTGTTTTGATTAGGATAAGTATCCAAAGTGATATCCAGAATGATGCCCATTGTCGGAACGATATATCCTAGGGCATTCATTGCATAGGATGATGATGGGTTGATAACTTGTTTGATAGGCTTTTGATACAGGGTTGACTAACATGTTTGAAAATGATCAGGATTTTGATTTTGCATTTAAAAGTTTGAAGTTTGTTGTTGATTTTACATTTTGAAGTTTGCTTCTGCTGATTGATGTGGTTGTTTCTATTTGTTTTGCCAAAGGATGAAGGTGATGATTGATTTATTATGGATGATGTTTATTTCAGGTGAAAGTGAGGTGAGGATGGATGGATTTTTTCAAATATTTGGATGTTTTTGATGTTTTGAAATGTTTTGAGGTTGTTTTTGGTTTTTTTCAAGATTTTACAAATGTTTTCTTGATTTTTTCAAATTTTCCAATTTTTAGGTGTTTTCTAAGATTTTATGAATGTTTTTGGATTGGTTTTTTGAATGCTTTTTTATTTTTGTGTCTCGGGGGCTGATCAAAGATTAGCCTTTCCTACGTTTAAGCTCAAAGACGACATAGTTCAAATGACCATGTTTTTGATGTTTTTTGACTTTTTATGAATGTTTTTGTGTTTTGATATGTTTTGAATGTTTTTGGATTTTCTAATTTTTTGATGTTTTTGGATTTTTGATATGTTTTGAATGCTTTTGGATTTTCACATGATTTTGATGATTTGGATAAGGATGTGTCTAATGCTATCAGTGCTTTGTTTTGGGATTTTGTTGAAAACCAAGCTAATGTTGATTGATTAGATTAATGGATTGATGATGATAACATTGTTGAGGGTACACAACAATGCAAGGATAGTGTTAAGAAACATGAGGATTGGGAATGATATCCCAAGATGATGAGGGATTGATGATGATAACATTGTTGAGGATACACAACAATGCAAGGATAGTGTTAAGCAACACAAGGATTGGGAAGGATATCCCGAGATGATGATGGATTGATCAAGATTGATGAAGCTTGGTTTGGAACAAAATTTGGTTTTGGATGATTTGTTGTGATGTTGATGCACACATTAGATGCAACTAATATTGATTGTTTGGATTGATATTTGATGAAAGATCTGCTTGATAAGGAACATATTTTTGTCAAAATATTCCATGCTCTTGTGATTTGGATTTTGGCTCACAAATTTTTTGACCAATTTGATTTCACATTTGCCAATGTTTGGATCACCACATAAGTTGGAGAATATAGATCAATATTTATTTTCAAAGCAAGATGTAAATATCTACTCCCAGTGCTTAGCAATGTATGAAATGTCATGGGTGGATGCTTGGATAGGTGTGTGGATGGATGGATATGGTAAGCATGCAAAGGATGCCAAGGATTATCTTGCACTAAGATAAGGTGTTGGAATAAAGAATTCTCATTTTGATAATGTTTCATGGCTCAGATAATGTTGGATAGGATAGGATCAATGAAAATGACCCATGTCAAGATGTTTACCATTAGCAAGTGTAAAGTGTACACCAAACTTTCATCAAGATCAAGATAACTTGAACTATGGATGGTAATGGGTTGGATAAATGGTTTATGGATGAAAGGATTTATTATGGATGAGATGGATGGAATGTTGAATTTATTATGGATGAGATTCTTTCACCTAAATTGGAGCACACAAATGCTTGATTCTACACATGATGCTTGTTTTCTAGGTTTTCAGCATGGTACATGTCCAAAGTGCCACCCATACGGTTTTCACTAGAGGATGATTTTTATCTTTACTATTTTTATGATTTTTTAGGTTTTTTGGATTTTCATGTTTTTTTGAAAGATTTTAAGCTCATGCTTAACCACTTGGTGGTGTCGATGTAGATGCTTCTATCATAATTTTCCATCAATATCCTGCTTGAAGAAGCTACTTTGCCAAGATACATGCACTTGTATGCAACTTTTGAGATTCTTGATATGCTTTGTTGATACCAGAGTTAACTTTGTCTTTGTGAGTACATCGTGATAGAGTGCCTTCTGAATCCTTATGATGAAGGGTGGCTACCAATACATGGCCAATGTGAGAATTGGATATCATGCATGGAGGCGTGGATGGTGTTGTTTGTTTATTAATAGGAGATGGATTGGTTGATAGTTTGGAACCTTTAACTCTCCAAACTTGGGAAGTTGAGCAATGATGGGTGGATACGAAAGTGTGCATGGAATTAGGACCAAATGTTTGATATACTTTGTACGTTGCTTGCGAAGCCTTCTTTTTCCTTTGTGAACATCTTTGGTGGATACTTTTCCCTTTTTAATTTTTCCCCATAGTTTCTTTGACTAATGGAGTTTGATAGAGATAATCTTTCTTTGTATTCTTTGGTATCCATATTTGATTTGTTTGATACGCTTCTCAACTTCTTTTCCTTTGATGAGGTTCTTCTTACTTTGATTTACATCCTTCTTTTGATGTTGCTCCCAATTTGTGGATGGGGTGATGGGTGGATGAAGATTCATGACATGGCTGGTTGTAGTATTGGCATCGGTTTCATCATAAGGATTCTTCGTGCTCCCTATGTTGATGTTTGTTTGAGACAAAGTTTCCCCCAGTATGGTGGTAGTAGCACCTTTGTTCCTTGATTCTGCTTGTTTTGAGATGTCTTTTTCAGTAAGCATTCTTTGATAAATGACCACTACAAATGACGTGATTTCAATTTGTTGCTCTGTTAGCTCCAGAATGTCCTATTCTATTTGACTTGTTTCCTTGAGTGGATAATGCTGGATATCCTCATACATGATGTCCTCAGTCTAAATTTGGGATATATTTGATCCTGATGTTGACAACTCTGTTTGACTATAGAAATCAATAACTTTCTCTTTTTGTGTAATAATATCAAGAGTAAAGGAATCTTGTTATGAATGAAGATCATGTATGTGTCCATCCACAAAAATCATCTCATGGGTAGATAGAGGAGTATGTGCTATGTGGATATGATCATCTTGTAAAGATAGGAGAGTATCCTTTAGATCATTGCAGTATCTTGAAGATATGAATTCTTGATCCTGATTAATTTTGGGATTTCTTTTGACATGCTTTGGATCAAGTTCTTGACATGGGGCAGTTTCAAAGGATGGATTGCTTACAAAGGGTTCTTGGATATCTTCATTAGGCATGGGAAGTGGCTCAATATCCTCTTGATCTTTGAGTGGACTTGGATCAGATGTTGAGTTGAGGATCCCTTCAGTAACCATGAGGTCAAAGGATGTCAATATGTCTTGGGAAGGACCATTGATAACTTTGGTGAAAGATGTTCATCATGCTTTGGAATAAATCCTTGAGATATGTCCTATAACTCATTAGATAATGTAGAGACATTTTCAACATGATCATTGGTCAATGGATCATGGATTATGTCAATAGGATTAAATAACTCTAACACTCCTTAAAATAGATCACTAAAAAGTGGCTCTTGATGTATGGTGAGTTGTTCATCGGATGAGGGGGAAACATCTTCAATTTTCTCATTGATGGATAGGTCTTGATCATTGTTTTCAATAATTATGGTGGAGAGATTGTCAATGCTATCACTAGTGGTTGAATCTTCATCATTGTCACCAATAGTGATTATCTTTTGATCAATAAGGTCTTGGATGAGATTTTTGAGTCAAATACAATTTGATGTTGTGTGTCCCTTTACTTTGTGAAAGTCACAAAGGTGCTTCTCGTTATACCCTGGTGGTTTAACTAGGGGCTCTTGATAATTCTTATAAATGGGGAGTTTGATGAGATTTTCTTGTACCAATTATTGCATGACTGATTCAATTGGTCTCCCAAGTGGTGTGTATTTTCATTTGTTATCTTGTGAGATTTATACTTTAAATTGACCTTGTGATGATTGATCTTGGAGATGTGGTGATTGATCTTTGAGACACGGTGATTGGGTTTGTTGTTGATGTTGTCGATCTTGATATCCGACTTCTTGACATTGGAGATATTGCTCTTGATGCGGTTGTGGACACAACTCAATGCTTTGATGACATGGTTCAACCAATGGAAGAGTGTATTGATTTTGGGGTGAATATATCTCTTGGCTCAATAAGTCAATTAGTTTGGCCAGTGAAGCAAGTTGATCTAGCAAAATTTGAACTTGATTTTGATTTTGACTTGCTTGATATAGTTGATTTGGCTTTTGTTCAAGCATATTTGGAATGTACACTTGTGGTGTTTGCATGGGATCATGGACAAATTGATTTTGGACAATGTTCTGACTTGGGATGATGTTTAGATTTGGCATTATAGGTTGAATTTGAACATTGTTGCATTTGGGAATCATATTGGCTTGATTTTGCATGGTGTTACCTTGACTTGGATCAAAACATGGAGTCATTAACATCTTGTTTGAACTTTGAACAACATTTGTATGATTCACAAACATATTTATCCCAAAGTTTTCCAAGTGTGGATTTGAAATGTTCATGTTTGGAAAACCTGTACTTGGTATATTCACATTTGGAATGTTGGATTTGGTGGGACGATGTTTTGTGGAAGACTCGTGCATTGGGTGTTTGGTTGATAGATTTGTAAGTTTTGAATTTGATTTAAATCTATCATAGGAAAAGGTGTTCCACACTTTTGACTGGGCATACTCACATTTGTTGTACCATTGAGGTTTGTAGGAGATAATGATCCCATGTACTAATTGTATAAATGTGAGTGTTGATAATCAATTGGAATTGTAAGGCTTTGATAGTTTGGTTGGTTTAGATCACTCATAATGTATGGATCAAGTTTATATTCCATGTTCTTCTTGTGTTTTGACCTTGTTGCAAAAGTGAACCTCTAAGGTGTTCAAGACCAATGATGAGATGAAGGATGAAAGAGGTGAATGATATGGGTGTCAAACTTTTTAGGAACTTTGGATCAATGCTAGACTTAGGGATTTGATTTTGATTGGTTTGATTGGATAATGAACTTGTAAACCCTAAGATGTTAGATGTTATCTTAGGATGAACTTGTTCAAAGAAGTGATAATTTAACTAAGTGTGTGTGGAAGGATTCATCCAAATAACACCTAACTAAACAGATGATTTTGATCTGGTTTAAGGATGTACCCAAGTCTAGATAATGATTTTTCCAAAGCTCTAAAGTTTTTTGTGAGATGGAGATGATAAATGTTTGGATGAATGAAGTGTTTGAATTGATCTTAAATAAACCTAAGGAAAAACTTGTTTATAAGGCCAAGATAGTGAAGAACATGCTTTTCCCTAAGAGTATTTCAAACCAAAAGACCAATGTTTGCATGAAAACCATATGACCAAAAGATACCAAGCACATGTGTGGGGTCCAATTGTTTCTTAACTTTTCTTAATGAGTCCTTTTTTATTATCAAAAACACTCTCTTGATTAGCTTTTCAAACTAAATGTCCAATGTCCTAACTTCTTCTCATCCCACAAGGTGCATTATGTGGAAATCAAGGAAATCAAGGCAAAGGTTACCTAATGTTGACTTTAGGAGGAGAAAATTGAGATGAAATTCAAATGCTTAGAAACCTCTAAGGATGAGAATCCCAAGGGCAAGCAATAGCACGTGAATTTGTTCAAAGATATTTGCTTCTCCTAAAGGGTTTGGAATTTGATTCTCATGTTAAATGTTTGTTTTCCAATGTTCATGATCAAGAAAAGTGTTTTGACTTCAAGAACATGCACAAACCTATGGATATTTGAGACAATATTTGTTGAGTCCCCACTTGGACAAGTCCGACTATGCCTAATTTTAGTGGATGGTTAGATGCTTGACCACACAAGCTCCCCCTTACAATACACTCACTTCTTGGGTCA